>JAJMCO010000182.1:0-24745 GCA_030573015.1 Metschnikowia peoriensis | reverse complement strand
TGAAGGGCAAGTTGTTGAAGGAGGCTGCTGACAAGAAGGCATCGGAGGATGCCAAGAAACAGAGAACTTTGAAGAAGTTCGGTAAGAAGGTGCAGCACGAGACCTTGCAGGAGAGAGCCAAGCAGAAGAGAGAGACATTGGAAAAAATCAAGTCGTTGAAGAAAAAGAGAGGAGCCAACGAGATGTCCAACGACACAGAGTTCCAGATTGCATTGGAGGAGGCCACTGCTGAAGACAGACCCAAGAGAGCCAAGCCTAATGGAAAGAGATTGGCCAAGAATGCTAAATATGGCCTGGGTGGTCAAAAGAGAGGCATGAGAAGAAACGATGCTGATTCTTCTGCTGATATCTACAACCAGAGAGGCAAAAAGGGCAAGTCCACTAGACCAGGAAAGAGTAAGAGAACCAGAAATTAGGATGTACACTAGCATAAAATAACCCCCACAATGCACGGATTTCATTGAGATTGCTTATCTCTTAACTATTGTAAGACTTGTGAGAGGTTCGTGGTTGCGGAAATATTGATGTACTTTCGCCACTATTCCAAAGCATTAAGAGCGTGAACAGTTTTCATTTGAAGTGATGTGGTGTACAAGATTAAAAAATTAAAAAAAAAAAAAAAAGAAATGAATCAAAATTATCGCGGTTTATATAAGTAGGCATGTTCATGTTTTGCGAAAGCGAGATCACAAATAGCCATCTTGAATATATACCAAATTTCATTTTATAAGTCGTTTTCTTCTTGTGATTTTCTCCTAAAACCTTACAAGAAAAAGAAGTACTAGTTTGCTTTCCTCATGCTATTTCTCTACCCTCTTATATTGCTTGCCTGTTTAGCCTCGGCCCGTCCCGTGGACGCCACCAAAGAGAAAGTCCTAAAGTGTTTGGGAAATGAAGCACGGTTTTACAATATCGAGATCTATCAAGATAACTTTTTGAGCATTCGTCCCATAGGGAAGAAAACTTTTAGTTTTAGTTCCTTCGATCGCAAATTGAAGAAATGCTTGGGGCTCAGTAATCCTCCAAATAATGTGGATCGGGTTTTCACCCACCTTACCATTCCAGTTTATCCTGATAAAGAGAGCGAAGAATTGGATGACTAGCCGGAAATTTGAAAACAGGATGGTTCAATTCCTTTTCTAAATTTAATGATTTGCCATAACGTATGCAAAACAACAAACGGACATTATTATTGTGACCGCAATATCAGTCCTGTTCGTCACAAGCATCCAGTTTATAGGGTATACTTCTCAGCTCCTTTCTATCAGTTTCACTATTATTATATAAAGATACTTCAAAGAAAGACAAGCCTGCGACCAATCTAGTAGATCAAAAGGTTTATCTTTGTCTTTTCCTTCTAGGTCAATAATTGGAAGAGAATTCAAAGAAATATATCAGAAGGAGTGGAAGTTGTGACTTGTTCTACTAGGGCTAACTTTTGTACATTGAAATCCTCTATTTCTCTTTGGTTTTTGATGATTCATTTAATGAATACCTACTCGAATCAACTTTACAATTTCAATGCTCAAATCCTTTCTTAATCTCCCTGTTTGAGGCAGATAACAATAAATGGTCTGCTCATTGTTTGTCAGATCCTTTTAAGCCTAATAATCGCACTTCCCGTTTCTTTTTAAGTAAAATCGTATTTTCTGTTTTTGCATGACTTACTTGAGAAATAGCAGTCAATTTCATGAAATTAAAGGCCAGTTTCGCCACAAATTGTCCGTAATGTGGGATGCTCTTCTTGACTATGTTATGTATACCCACGACCACACCCGTAATCACCTTGACCCGAGTAAAATTTATGACTTTTCTGTGACTATTATCCCAGCAGGAACGTGAAAATAAAAGAAATCAAGGAGAAAATGGTTAATTGATTTCATATACAATTCTCCTTGTTTATTTGTTAGACTGGCTGCGTTCGGCCTGTGCAAGCTAAGCGCTAAGACGGCGAATTACATCCGAAATCATAAGCGCTTTTTGAAAGAGAAAAAAGAAAAAGTGATACGGCATGCGTAATTTTAGAGGCTTGATCAATGACAAGTTTTCAGGTCTTCAATAACGATGATTTTCTATCTCTGATCACGTGATCCCCGGGGTACTACCGGTAATTTCGGTTGTGGCGGTTCAAATAACGATATTAGTCAAGCTTCAAAGAATTACACTCAATAATTGAGTAAGAGATTTTTCATTCTGCGAATCTTTTTTGGTGTTTAATCTTATTAAGTTATCTTCAGTCTTGCGATAAGGTCTCAGTATGTACTTCAACGTATTTAAAGCATGGGTAGTCTTTTGTGCCTTCTTTATATTCGGTGCTATTAAATATCTGCCTCGTTCCTAAAAGAAAAAAAGAGTTTCTCTTTTAGCGAATTAAACTAGATCACCGAAAATTGCGCAGGACAAAAAAAAAAAAAAACAAAAGTAAGCATGGCCGTGCACCTAGAAAAGTCAACAATAACAGTATAATACTAAACGAGGAGAGGCCGAAAAATAGTGGCCCCCAGACAATGTTTTAACAACAAGTCAAGAAAAAAGACAAGTCGAATAAATGATGAAATCATTGAGATTTCTCTGAATTTTTTCTATTCACAAAAAAAAAAGTTGCTTGCCTACTTTCATAGTGGTTATATTATATCGTGTTTACTCGTTGCTCGTATAGGCAGGTCGTATCGTATCTAGCGGACCTGAAAAAAAAAAAAACCTACCATGCACAAGACGCGGTAATATCAGACCGATCAACGATCAACAGTATCTCACTATAATTTTCTTTTCCCTCCAATTCTATTTTTTTTTTTTTTTATTTCAATATAAAAAAAATTAACACAGCATCAATAGAAAAACTACCGAAAATGGACAAAGTGGCTGCTAGAGAAAAGTTTGTTGCCGAGTTCGACAACTTGGTCAAAGAATTGCAGGAAATCGCCGTGGGCTACAATATGCCTAAAGAAGCGATTGAATGGTTCACGAAAAACTTGGAGTACAACACTCCTGGCGGCAAATTGAACAGGGGTCTTTCTGTGATCGACACGTACTGCATTCTCAAAGGAAAAACCGTGGAGTCTTTGTCTGCTGAGGAATATAAGAAAGTGGCGCTTTTGGGCTGGGCCATTGAATTGTTACAGGCATATTTCTTGGTCGCCGATGATATGATGGACCAGCTGAAAACCAGAAGAGGCCAGCCATGCTGGTACTTGGCCGAGGGCGTTGGCAACATTGCCATCAACGATTCCTTCATGTTGGAAGGTGCCATCTACATTTTGTTGAAGAAACATTTCCGTCAGGATTCGTACTACGTGGACTTGTTGGATTTGTTCCATGAGGTCACGTTCCAAACCGAGTTGGGCCAGTTGCTTGACTTGGTCACCGCTGATGAGGAGCACGTAGACTTATCCAAGTTTTCCTTGGAGAAACACTCGTTCATTGTTATTTTCAAGACCGCGTACTATTCCTTCTACTTGCCCGTGGCCTTGGCCATGTACATGTGTGGTATCAACAGTGACGAGGATTTGCAGCAGGTGCGGGATGTTTTGATTCCCTTGGGCGAGTATTTCCAGATCCAGGACGACTACTTGGACTGTTTCGGCACGCCAGAACAAATCGGCAAAATCGGCACTGATATTAAGGACAACAAGTGTTCGTGGGTCGTCAACCAGGCGTTGTTGCATTGTGACGCCAGTCAGCGCCAAGTTTTGGACGAGAACTACGGTAAAAAGGACGATGTGAGCGAGCAAAGAGTCAAGGATTTGTTTGCCGAGTTGCAGATCCCAAAAATCTACGAACAGTACGAGGAGAGTGTGGTGGCCAAGTTGCGTGCGCAAATCGACAAGATCGACGAGTCCAGAGGCTTGAAGAAAGAGGTGTTGACTTCGTTCTTGGGTAAGGTGTACAAGCGCTCAAAGTAAGATCTTGTAGTATAGTCAGTCATTATGTAATACGAACTTTTGGATTCAATTTCATCATGTAGAACTCAACTTACGGGGTAATCAAAGCGCTGTTTTTTGCATAACAGCAATACATGTGAGGGTCGGGTTTATGCTTGAAACGGCGGAGATGTATGCCCAGGCCATGGCCTTAGATGATCTCTCTTAATCCACACATCATATTATAGAAATATAAGTGGAAAGCATCAACAGCCAGTGCACAGTATTATACATATATTCAAATAAGCAAACTCGATCGAAATCACAGACATCAACAACACACGAAAGAGGAAATTTTCTCTCATCCACTAATATTGAATTCATTGGTTTTGGGTAGATTCAATGTTGGCCAAATCACGGTTCTAACACGATATGCCCATTTCAAGGGCACAATACTACATTGCGGGATTGAAATATCTGTATATTGACCTAACTCTAACGAAGGCTTTTTTATATATTTAAACGATGATGGATAATGCATGACATGAAACGAGAAAATTAGGCGTTGGCCTTCTCCAAGTCCTCTCTACCAGCCTTGGTGTACAAGTACTCGTTGTAGTCTCTAGCAACGGCCCAGATGTTCCAGAACACAATGCCGGGGATCACCACGTAGGCAATCTGGTTCTTGGTTCTTCTGAAAACATTGAACACTGAGTTGTACAAGTTGCCCTTCAAAGGTCTGGTGGCATATGGAGACACAGTGTAAGAGGTCACGTATTTCTGGGTGGGCGAACCAATGGAACCCCACCAACCCATGTATGTCTTAGGACCAGCACCTCCCATTTTTGATATATGATTATTATGTTAAGTGTTTGATAAAACTAAACCAAACTAAACTAAACCTTTGTTAACAGAGCGGCTGGTTTTTCGTGGTGCGAAAAGAAACAGCAGTAATTGGCCAGAGCGCGTGCTGGAGTGTACGCAGAGGCTAGTCTTCAAAAGTGAATATCTGAGCACCGACGATGTGTGTGAAAATTAGCAACCAGTAAGCACGTTATTGAAGCAGTAAAAGAATGATTGTTTTGGGGGAGATTAAACAAGAGAGGGCATTTTTGGATTTTGAATTTTCCTTCATCTTGAAATTATGTTGTTATTTTTCTTTTCTACGGGCATTCGCGTAACTGATGAAGTATCAGGTGCACAGCCTAGAATTCGAATGATCGTTTAATCAATGTGCAATGAAAGATGTATTTGTTTTTTTTTCACTCAAGTATTTAATTTTTAAGTTTTCTAATCTTGACATAGATAGCTTTCTGATTATTTTGTCCCTTTCTTTTTTGGGTGTCGTTAATAGATATTTCAAAATGATTATTTGTGCGAATTTGGACTAGAAATTCAAGAAAATGCGTGAAGATTGAAATCAAATTGAGTTTTTTTTTCTTCAAATTGTTGATTAATTCTTCCGTTATTTGACTTAAAAATCTGTAATTCCAAAACACTGAATTCTTTTTCCCCCTCTTTTTTTTTTTGTATCTTGGACTGGTGGGTTTTGCAAGTCACCTTTCCATATGCGAGCTTCTGTAGCTTTTACAAGTGCAACTTTCATATTGTCCATTACCGCAAAGTATTCGAAGAGCCCTTTATTTATTGATATAGATTCTGAACTAAGGAATGAATGGATTAGCCCGCTCGAAATCCCCGAAGAGTCATCAATTGCCGATGAAGAGACTGAGGTAATTTATGGTCGGTCTGGATTCAACTTGCAAAATCAAAGAACTCCAGCACAAGAGGTGGTGGAGCTGTTAGAGTGGTATATCGAACTACTTAAAAGTTTTGTTCATGAACTTGATTTTTCCAGTCTGAAATTTGACCGACAATCGAAAAATCTAGCGAAATTTTTAGGAGAAATTAGCAGTTGGGCAGAGTCTCTTTCACGAAGTGATCGAGGTCTTCTTAACAAACTCAATTTTGCTAAACACATGTTTCTGGTCATGGAAAATGCCGCATTATACTTGAATTTCATTTTTTACCATGACACGTGTCTGTACCTGGTAATAAGAGTGATCCAGCTCAATGTCCGACTCTTGACTTTACATAACTCTGAGGGCGCACCCGATTACTTGAAGCAAGGATACAATGAATGTGTATCCGGCTTCCTGCGTATTCTAGATTCATGGAAAAGTTTGTTTGCCAATGTAATGATGAATTGTTCTTTGAGTCTTAGTATAGTCTTTGACACCGAGCTTACCAAGGCAGAGTCTACTCTTTATGTATTAAGAAGCTACACACCAACCCCTTATTGAAAGGCGTTAGAATTTGAAATTGTTTTGTCCAAGGTTTGCCAGTACTTATGGCTTATACTCAAGAATACTATCAAGGCTTTTAAAAGTTTCCAGCCAGTCTTCTCAACTTATAATTTACTCTCAGAATATTTAGTACAGACAAGACTCAAGAGTTTGATATTTGGTTACATATTTTATTGACGAGAAGTATGTCGAATTAATAACAACAGCCAGAAAATTGATTAGAGACGTTGCCTCAAATAATAATATAGAATATTTTCTTTGACCCGAAAGTTCTGAGAAGCTATTATCACTTTGAAATGAAGCCTATGCATTGTTTCTAAAGCAAGTTTCAATTATAAGCATTTCAAGCAGAAACTTTCCAAAGAACACAGAGCATACATATATCTATACTGCTACCAATCATTTGAGAGCTTAAGGGTTTGTGAAGTAGAATAGCCTTCAGCCGAGATACTTCCTGAAAACAAAAACAAAAACTATAAGAGCTGGGAAAGTCAGAATCAAGAGTGAAAATTAAAATGAATTTCATTCCTGAAGCTAATAGAACAAAAACGCCACTTTACAGTCTTGTAATCCTAAAACTTGCGGTGAATTTTCAAATTATTTGCACCATAGAGCAATATCCTCCTAAGACAACCTTTGAACTTGAAGAATGAATAAAAAAATAAGATATCATCTGAGCGAGACATTGTGGCTCAAAATATTTAAGGTATCTCAAGATGTCACTCAAGGTAAAAACCAATGCTTTTGCTAAATAAACGGCTCCTATAATCGGTTTGAAACTCCATAAGCCTTACAAGTAAATCACCCGAATAATAAGAGAACAGTTGTAGTATGCTTTTGATAAGTATCATACATAGTAAAAAGTCTCTGGGAGTAGAGTTTTCTTAAGGGTTCTCTCGAACTTTGTATTTCAGCAAAGCAGCCTTATGAGAGAGAATGAAGGTAGAATATTCCTTATTACTCACGCCTTGAAAGTATAAAGCCAAGAGATTTTGGGCTTTTGAAATGATTTTTGCAAAAACTAAATAAAAAAAAAGCTATGAGGGCTTTTGTGGTATTCAAAAGTGCAACATTATTTATAACCGTTGCTGGGAATACTTTCGAGGATCGGGTTTCCATCGATTCCAATTCTAAAAGAAGTGTTGATTGGAATGGCGCTGCAGTAGAAGTGTCTGAACAAACAGCAGCATCATTTGAATATACTAATTTAAGTGACACACCCGGGTTCAGTTTGGGTAATATAATTAGTTATACCAAAGAAGTTGAGGATCTGTTGGAGTGGATCATTATGCAATTGAAAAGCTTTGTACATGAGCTTGATTTTTCTGTGCTGGAATTTGACCAAAAATCAGAAAACTTGGGCAGGTCCTTAGCTGATATTTGTAATTGGGCTAAGTCTTGTTCATGCACCGACGAGGGTATACTTAGAAGAATCAAATTCGCCAAACATATGTTTCAGGTCATGGAGAATGCTTCATCAATCTTGAAGTTTATTCGTTCTCGAGATACGCGTCTGTACTTGGCCCGGATGATCACTCAACTTAATGTTCGACTCTTGACTCTACACAATTCTCAGGGAATACCCGATCCTTCTGTTGAAGGGTACGAAGTGAGTGTATCAAGTTTTTTACGAATCTTAGAATCCTGGAAATCTCTCTTTGAGAATTTGAAGCCTGTACCGCCCTTATTTTTCAGCCTAGTATTTAACCTGGAGTATTCAAAGGCAGTTTCAACTCTTCAACTGTTGAAGAATTATACAGTCACTGCGGCTGAAACTGGCCCAGAGTTTGAATATGAAAGCGAACAGCCACAGAATTTTTTGGACTCTGATTTCTAAGGAGGAGAGAAAGTATTTAGGCTGGCCTTACTGAGGAGAAAGAAAATCTTGGGGATTGGTAGTACTCTAGTGATAAAAGTCCGAAAAGAAACCGGTTTAAATAGACAGTATGTATTCGTATCTTCAACACATTATCATCTACTGAGTTAGCACACGTTTTGAGTAGAAAATTAAAGATATCAGCGTGTGGAATTGCTAGGAACAACAACAATTGCACTTTCAAATTGTGAGTCCCAAGTGGATTGTTTACCTTGACTTTTGTATAATTGATGCTTGTAATGAACGCGAAGATTGGACCGGAAAATTTACGAGGCTCATCTTCGCGAGTCTGTGGGTTTGAGTCTTGGAAAGGTTTGAAGACTCAATAATATCACTAAAGACCCAGCATTATAAAGTAGTTTACGGTTTTCTCTTAACAAATTTATACGAATGGACCAGCCATATGCTAAAAAAAACAAAAAAAAAACAAAAAAAAAGAGCCAAGGTATCATCATACATAACAATTAATAAAAGCAAGAAGTGGGAGAGTAGAGTAGAGTCAAGTAGAGATCGTAAAATATAAATCTAGGATTCTTTTTGTTTACAATCCAACATGAAATTCAAAAAACTCAGCTTTACACTTGAAAACGAAGGTCCTCACTGCACGAGACCATCGCTCGAATTCCTAAGAGACAATGATGTATTACCTTATATATGAACTAGATTTAAGCAGAAGCAGAGGCAGCAGCAATGCGCTTTTGGTGGGCCAATCTACCCTTTTGTCTGGAGTTCAATCTGACCTTCTTGTCGTCAGCAGCCT
The DNA here is from genome assembly GCA_030573015.1 of Metschnikowia peoriensis. Taxonomy (NCBI): domain Eukaryota; kingdom Fungi; phylum Ascomycota; class Pichiomycetes; order Serinales; family Metschnikowiaceae; genus Metschnikowia; species Metschnikowia peoriensis. The sequence goes on along the minus strand of JAJMCO010000182.1, from coordinate 15,943 downwards.
TGGCAACCTGCTCCTCCTCCTCGGTGACAATAAGCTCAATGTGGGAAGGAGAGGATTGGTAAGCGTTGACTCTACCGTGGGCTCTGTAAGTTCTTCTTCTTTGCTTAGGAGCCTGGTTGACCTGGATGTGGGTGATCTTCAACTTGGAAACATCCAAACCCTTGGCCTCAGCGTTGGATTGGGCGTTTTGCAACAAGTCCTTGACGTAGTTGACGGACTTGGTTGGCCATCTGGCCTTTTGAACACCCCACTCCTTGGCTTGGGCGGTTCTACCGATCGAGTGGTTGAATCTTCTGAAAGGAATGGCTCTCTCGTGGTCCAAAACATCCGACAAGTATTTTTGGGCCTTCTCCAAGTTCCATCCGTTGACGGCCTGGGCGGTCTCTCTGGTGTTCTTGAAAGAGACTCTCAAGTAGGCACCGCGAGCAGACGCAGACTTGGCTGGGTTGACTGGGGTAGCAGCGTAACGAACCATTTTAGACGATGTAGTTTCGGGTTAGAAAAGAGGAAAGGATTTTTTTCAGTTTTTCTCAAACTATTTTTTTTTTTTTTCCTCCGGGTCGCACAGTGCAGTGCAGTGCAGGGCCATTGGCAGCGGACCAGCCACTGGGGGGAAGCGAGGGCGAGATTTTTTTTTTTCGCACTGCGGGAAGACTGCAGGTGGATCGGGGCTTCTGCCCTTTCTGTGCGCACGTGATATAGGTTTTTGATGAAGCGTGGTTTCAGTTTTTTTTCAATATATGTTTTTAAGCCGTGTTTCGTACATATGTATCGAAAGTTATTGTAAAGTTATTTTTTAATTCCGTCATTTGAATTTCTGGCTCCCTTGTTTTTGTTTCATTTCACTTTTTCTTTTTCTTTTTGCCGTAGTTAGTCGTATCTTCATTGAAGCCTTCTCATAAAGCAACTGCGGAGAGAACCAGAAAGCCACTTTAAGATCAGTCATAAAAGTAAAATTAAACTGTAATGATGAAGCTTGAAAATATCCTTTCTCTAAAAAGATTACTCGAAATTTAAAAAGTCTGCTGTGCTTTCCTTTCTTTCTCTCTTTCATTCTTTTTTTCTTTTCTCCTGGTGGTATTCTTCAGGCCGACCGAATGTTGTTTTGAAAATCCAGCCTTTGGTTCTAAAATTTGGATCCGTTTATTAATTAGCACTTCGCTAATTTCATAGGGGACCAAATATTCTCACTGAAAAAAGTATCTACAAGTGCTCCTATCGTCAATTCTGAAAATAGGATTAGATCAAAAAGAAGAATCATGAAATAGACGAAAATATATGGAATTCGGCACTTGTTCCCGAATTCCCCCTTTGGTGGCTTCTTGCTTTTCTTGCTTCTTGCTCCCGCTTCCTTGGCCTCCACTCATTCTGGTTGCATGCATGTCGCTCTCTCTTCGAAACAGGAACACGCATCATCACCCGAAAACGTAAGTAGTAAATACCACTTGGCAACTTGATAGGATTTTTTATCACATGCACCCACTCTTCCCAAATTTTCTTCGCAACAAATTAATAATTCTCTCTTTCAGAAAGAAATTAAATAAACGTATAAAATTAAAAAAGTGAACTAGGCTTCAAAAAATTTTCACAAACGTTTCTTGTGCCCCTCGGCCGGAATTGCCCCACCAGCCACTGTCCTGCTTATAACGCTCAGGCACTGTTGCCCTCACAATTTTGCAGACGCAAGGCCCCGAATGCTTCTTTTTTTTTTTTTTTTTTTTGCCTTCTTTTTAATTACGCCTTCTCCTTCTGGCGTTCTTATCTTATCTTAGGCCAGGTTGCATTCCTGCTCGTATCTTGATGTTTCTTTTTTTCGTAATTATTTTCTCTTCCATACTACGCCGCCTTTCATTCTAGTTGTCCCCTAGCCTCTATTTAATTCCCTCCTTATAGTCCCCCGCCGCCACCAACTCTATATGGCCTGGTGTACGGCTTTCTGGCTGGACCCAGCAATGGCTCCCCCATGGTTCGTACACGACCGAGGAAATCCATAAACACTAAACTAATTTGAACTCAGTGGCTTCTGCCATCATCAAGTCAGCGCCGTGCTTTAAATTCATTCTAAACAACCCGATCGGACACGCATCCATTTATATAAGAGAAAAGAATTCGTATTACTATTTTGTTTTCTTATTTGTACTATTGTTTGGATTTCCATTTCCGGCTGATTCAATTGCCTTGTTTGCCGCTTGTTGGTGTCGATTCGAGATTTCTCTCTCTCGCTTTTTAATTCCCTTACTTGCGCCTATCTGATAACGGCCGCGTTCATTCCCCTAAACTAAGAAAGCTTGTTGGATTACACCAATTACAGGCATAGGAATATTCCATTAAAGAATAAAAAAAAAATCTAATCGGTTTTATCGGTACAAGAATAGAATATTCTTATATTCCCATATTCCTATATTCCTCTAATAAAGTACCATATACCCACAAACAAAAGGCATATCCCGAACCCTATTAATTAATTGCAAACGCCCACGCGTGGATTTTTTTTTTTTCCTCTACATTGCGCACCCGAACAATATCTCCCCAGCCATAGAACGCGGGTTTCCTCCAGTGCGAAAACCGAGAATCACAACAACAAAAAAAAAAAAGATATAACTCTCGGCTTATCTTTCAATTGGACTACCGTCAAGTCAAGTCAGCTCAGCCCAGCGAGAGTACATTAACGCGAGAAAATAACAATTGAAAATTTACAAAAACTTATACATATATAACGATAAGAGGAAGAAGGTTTCCCGTATTTAACTAGCCATGTCGGACTCAGAATTGCTTTCCGGACTACTGCCCACCAGCGAACATAATATGGACGTGGACCATGAACTTGTGGACACAAAATCGCCGTCGTTTTATAACATGGACATGGACCTCATGGCCGACAGAAACGATGCGGATTCAGAGCATGCGTACACCGATAATTTCGGCAATTCAGGCCCGGGCCAGGCCTCATCTGAAGCAGGATACGGAAACCAGTTTGGCGAGGCACGTGACACGCCTCTGTTAGATATCCCGGGCCATGAAACTAACCAGTTTTCTCATACAAACGCAGCGCCAAAAGCTGTTGACGACGAGGACAATTTGTTTGCCAGTGGCGCTAACGAATGGGACGAAAACGTCCATGAAAACCAGCATTTAGAGTCTGGATCTTTGTCTGAAGATACCACGGCGCCAAAAAACCCTACCCTGCAGATCGAGAATGAAAGTCGACATGTGCAAAAACCGGCAGAGTTTTCTGGGTCTCTACCCGCCGAGAATGCGTCGCAATCTGAGCCTGGAAAACAACAACCACAACAAACACAACAAACACAACAGCCCATTTGGCGCCCGCAACTGGAACTGGAGTTACATGCATCTCTGAACGACGACTTGTCGCTGAATTTCTTTGCCCAGGAAGAAGCGCAAGCACAGCAGGCTCAGAATGAAAATGGACAAGAACATGGGGAACAAGGAATGAATATTGATATCGATGATGACAATATGGACAATGAATCTTCGGAAAACGCAACCCCACGGCTGAAAACCCACAGCTCCGAGACCAAGCCCCTGGAGACAGTGGTTTCGGAGAAATTGCCTCAAGAATCCGGTCCCATCAACCCTGAAAGCGGTCTGAGTGTAAATTCTGATTCCGAACACCAGCCAAATGGGTCATCAAAGGCACTTGTTCATGAAGCAGTAAAGGTAGAAAACTCGAGTAAAAATGATGATAGCCAAGAACCGCTGGAACTGGAGGAAACATCTCAGCACCATGACTCTCAACCCGTGGATATTAATGCAGATGATAAGACAAGAGTCCGCCAGTCGCATGCAATTATTATCCCATCGTACGCAAGTTGGTTCAACATGAAGAAAATCCACCAGATTGAAAAGGACTCTTTGCCGGAGTTTTTCGAAACTACACACCCGTCAAAGTCGCCCGTTATTTATGCTGACTACAGAAACTTTATGATCAATGCCTACCGTCTTAATCCCAACGAATACCTCACGCTTACGTCTGTGCGTCGAACTTTGGTAGGCGATGTGGGTACATTGATGAGAGTGCATCGTTTCTTGAACAAATGGGGTCTCATCAATTACCAGGTGAACCCACAATTTAAACCCGCATATGCATTGGAAAAAGCTCCCGATGGAACACTGGTTGGATTGCCTTACAGTGGTGACTTTCACGTTCAGTACGACACGCCGCGTGGCTTATTCCCCTTCAATACTTATAAACCATTACAAGGAAATGTGAATGTGGAAAAGCTTAAAGAGTTGGTAAATGATGGCAATTCCGAAAAAAATGTGAGGGCGATTGAGGAATCTGCTTCGGATAAGGACGAAGAACCCCCAACCAAAAAGCAAAAGGTTGACACTGACGACTGGTCGTCAAAGGAACTTGCAAATTTGTTGTTGGGAGTTCAGAAGTATCAGAATGACTGGTACATGATTGCCAAAACTGTTGGTGGCAACCGCACTCCACAGGAATGTATTCTTAAATTTGTCAAGTTGCCCATTGAGGATAAGTACAACAAGCTTAAGGATGAAGATTTGGGAATCTTAAAGTTTGCATCCAATTTCCCTGTCATGACTGCGGACAACCCAGTCATCAGCAACTTGATATTTATGACAAATCTTGTGGACGCCGAGGTTGTTAAAGCCGCTAGTGGACATGCGTCCAAGGTCATCGATGAGACGCTATTGAAGAAAGTGGCCGAGATCTACGATGAGAAAAAGAAGCTGGATTCTAATAACGCGGTTGATGAAGAAAAGAAGGATGAAGCATCGGGGAAAGTTAGTGCTGCATCAGACAAGAAAGAAGTGGATGACAAATTGGCAGAGGAATTCAGCACCAAGGCCAGAGATTCACCTGAAGATTTGCTCAAAGACGCATCTGCGGCTGTTTTGGGACTGATTGGTGCTCGAAGCCACTTATTTGCAAACTATGAAGAAAGAGAAATGCAAAGGCTCACGAATACAATTCTTAACCAGGAGCTCACAAAGCTCGATGTGAAAATTAAAAAGATCAACGAGCTAGAAAAGATTTTCCAAAAGGAGCGCAAGAATTTGGCTCGGCAACAAAATGAGGTTTTCGTCGATAGATTGGCGTTGACCAAATCGACAATTGGAATCACCAAGAAACTTAACGAAGTGGTGCGTCTTCTTCAGCCTGGCGAAGACGATGCGAAGCCCGCTGCAAATGAGCGTAATCTAGCGAATGTCACCAGAATCTTGGGCGAAGTGCAAAGCCTGCTTTTCAAGCCTGTGAAGCACTCGTTAAAGGAGGTCACTGAGAATAATGTTGCTGAGACGCTTAATAAGGAGGGCGAGAATGGAAACCCAGATAAGGTTCTGGGGGACTTGAGTAAACCGATTTCAGTGGTTGAGCCTCAGAATTTTAAGGTATGGGCTCCATAGTGCACCCTCACAAATGATTGGTGGCATGCTTGGCTGGAAATAAAAACAAAGAATGTGAACACGAAAAAATGTTGTTCAGTGTAGTACTGATAGATTGACATAGAGAACGAGCAACTCGGCGTCGCTTGTGAGCAACATATTCAGAATTTAATAAAAGAAAAAGAAAAGAAAAAAAAAAAATATTACAGTAATTATCAAGAAAATATAATAGAAATAAATTTGCAATTTGTTTGTTGGCTTGCAATCATTTCCCTATATGCCGTCCTTGCGGCTGCATCTCATCCAAGTGCGGAGACTTGTTTATAACAAGCAAGAATATTATTTTTCCATAGATACTCAATTGGTAAGTTCTTCAGAAAATCGAGAACAAGCCACTATCGAATAATCGATACGGTAAAAAACAAGAAAGAAAAAAGAAAAAAGAAAATTGAATAATAAATAATACTGCATAATGTCTGAGCTTGATGATTTCGAAGAGTTCCCCGGCGATTCCGATACGGGATTTGACTCAAATCCCGAGATTGAAGCCGCACATAGCAGCTCGCAAACAGCAAATCTGGCTCTTGAACACGATGAACTCCAGGAGGAGGAGGAGGAGGAAGAATTCCCGGAAGAGGAGTATGGAGACTCAGTTAGTGCAGATGAATTTGGAAATGAAAATGAAAATGAAAACGAAAACGAAAACGAAAACGAAAACGAGCTCGAGAACGGAAAAGAGGGGCCTGAAATTGGAGACTCTGGAGATGAGAATCGTTTAAATGATGAGAATGAGAATGAGAATGAGAATGAACATGAACATGAACATGAACATGAACATGAACATGAACATGATGACGTTGAAGATATAGAACAAATAGATTCTTATCTTGGAGATAGTGGCGAGGAGCTTGGTGATGATAGTGATCTTGAAGTTCTCGAATCCACCTTCCAAAACGGGCCCAATTCAGGATATAACAGGGAACAGCTGGTCATTGAGCTTGATAGTGAGGAGGAGATTGATAATTTAGAGAGTGGGGACGAAATGCGTAATTACGAAGAAACGCGCGGTGATGTGATAAATGCTAATGGAACGGATTTGGAAGAGGACGAGGAGGAATTGCCGGAAGACTTCTCCGAAGTTGAAAGTGACGTGCCGATTTCAGAAAACAACAAATTTTCTCGGGAATTTGAAAAGGGTCTTGAGCTGGAAGAAGTGGAGGCAGTATCCGGAGAGGAGGGTTTAGATTTGGCAGATGAAGATGCACATCTACATATTGAGGATATACAGTCGCAGGATGAAGATATACATTTTCAAGAGGAGGAATTGAATGAAAAAGAGGTGCTCCCAGACTCTGAAAATGAAATCTCTGGCTCGGGCAATGCAGATAAAGTGGCGAGTGAAAAAGATGAAGAAGAAGAAGAAGAAATCTTGGACGACAGTATACTTGAGCAGGCCGATATTTCACCGGACTCACATGATAAAAAAAAGGCGGTGCTAATTCAACAGAAAGATTCACAACTTCCTCAGGATGAAGATCTCCCAATTGTGATTGATGTATTTGGCAACCGGTTCATGCTCTGTTGGGAAGATAAAAAGCCCGAACGTGAATTGCCTAATGTGAGTCTTTTACTTTGGGACTGGGATTTTTTGGGCTCTGTAGCCGAATTTCTCGAGTGTGTGATGATTCTGAATGAAACAAACAACTTCTTTAAGGCCGCTTCCGGGAATAAGGTTTTCGAAATCCCCGACCTTCACCTCAGAATAAGTGAATCAGACGAAAAGTGCAAGGGCTACGATGTAGAAGAAATCGTAAAGCATTACGAAACCCTTCTTCGCAACTCCAAACACCCTAAACAGGACTATTTGCTAATATACGTGTCTGTGGAACGCAGTTTCGAGGACCAATTGCAGTTGATACGAAAAACCGTCGATGCCAAAGAAGGGCTCGAAAGCCTTGACTCGGCAATGAAGAAAAGACGATCTGAGCTTGCGCAGATTGGCGAGCAGCTGCCCAACAAGAGAAGAGGATATTTTGCCCTTTCATAGACAAGTATCTTTTTAGTACATATTTATGTATATATTCATATATCCATGTATGTATGGCTTTAATAAATGTCTTTTTTTTTTTAATGACTAAGGTTTTAATTGACAATGCCGTTTTGCTTCAACCGCGTATATAGTTCCGGGTCAATGTATTTCTGCAACGTGGGCTCGCCACTCAACCCTTTTCTCTTCCGTGTTTTGAGCACAAAGTCTCTGGCCAAAGAGGCTCGTGGCACCGGTTTCATGGGCGGAAGCACACACAATTGATCCAATGGATCGCCAGGAACCACGTCCCAGCGGAAAAATTCAAGTGAACAAAATGCTTGGCCCTGAGTATAGAGACGCATATCTGTATCCAATCCCACCGAATCTATGATTGGCACACATCCCTCGATTTCGTACATTTGGGTGCCCACCACAGGGTATTCGGCAACAGCCCATCCACGCCTTTTTTCTATAATTGTGTGCACTGCGGCAACACTTTTGTATGTACAAGTAACGTAGATTCTGTACATGGGCTCCAAAAGCCGGGGTGCAGCAGTAAGCATTCCACAATGCACTGCATTTCGGGCCATAGGAATAACTTGGCCGCCGCTATTCTGTACATTCCCTCCAAGAACCGCATCCAAGATTTTGAACTTGGTGCGGCGCACTGGCTCATCGCATAGTGGTCCTTCATTAATGCCTAGTTTGAATCCGGCAACAATCAGATCTTTCGCCAGCGTTAATAATTCTTTATCTGTTTCGCCTTCAATCGTATCGTCAAGTAACATCGACGGGTTTTGCATATCCTGGGGCCCGAAACACCAGACTGAACGTGCTGCTAAAGCATCCCAGCCAAACTCCTCTTTAAGAATTTTGGCCGTGGTTCTTTTCGGTTGTGCGAGTGAAACTTTGCCCGTTTCAATCGCCAGAAGAAGCCGCTTATCGCCCACGGGTTCTGCTGTGATCGAAAGCAGGTGTGTTTTTGATTGAGTAGAAACGGAAATTTTCGTGGCAGAACGTTCACCACAAGTTTCGGCGAATTTGACCATGGGGTCACTGACTTTTATGGATAAGTATTTCGAATCAGAAACACGGAGATCATGGAGAAAACAATCGAGGTATAATTCACCTGGGGCCAATAACACGTGCTCTCCACTTTCCTCTAGTTTCGTCAACGCAGAAAGATAACACTTGGTCAATTTCTGGAGCCCAGCCACGAGCCGAGGAAGCTCTGCTGGATTTTCACATTCGACCGCCACTTTATAAAACGATTTCTTCCCGTGTGTAGAAATATGAACGGGTTTGAGGGAAGAGGAAGGTGTGTTTTTCGAGTATAAAGTAGCATTTTTACTAATGCATCCCCCAAGTCCGGTAAGAAGTACAATCGTTCCTGCAAAGGCCTGTTCAACCTCAATATTGTATCTTCCCACAGGGAGGAATATCGCCTTGATTTGTTCAGTTCGTGTATCTTCAGTATCAGAACTAGCAACCACTTTCACTGTATCCCCTACGTTCAAAGTTCCGCAATGGATTTTGGCAAAACACTCAAATCCAGTACCGTCCAGAGTTAGATTCATCTTGAAAACTTCGGCCATAACCCCAGAGTCGGGGATTTGGTCTGAATCCACGCCTTTTTCACTAAGAACTTCTTTTCCTAAAGGCGGTCCGACACTTGATACAATCAGATGCACGAAATCTGCGGTTTTCGGGAAAAGCGCGTGGAATACCGCCTTCAAAAGCGTTTGTGGGTCCTCCTTATACGTGGCTTTTGGTAAAGATATGCGGAACTGGTCCCATAGAAGTAAGGAAAGCGTGCTATTCTGCGCCTCTGAAACGAGCGTATGGGTGACCAACTTATAAAGAGGTTCAAGCACAAAATGCTCGAAAGTAGTGGTGCCAGCAGATTTCAGCGGCTGGCGGGTAAACTTCCCGTTTTCATAGAAAATGTCTCCCCAGAGAAGCTTTTCGAACGTTTGTTCATCAACTGGTAAATCCCGCGTCTCCATATAAAGTCTGGCCCACGAGGCAAGCGTGAAACTGGCCTGGAACGTGTGTGATGCGAAAACCACGTTTTGTTTTAACGGACTTATCAATTTCTCATGGGTGTAACCAGAAGCATATTCGTTATGATAAATGTGAGCATTGATTTCACTCAACACATGGCGGATTTTGAGCATGGAATCTCGAGGCGGGAGCCGCAACTCAAGCATAAGCCGGTCGATTTTGTTGAGCACCACTACAATTGGAAGATTTTGCCGCATCACCATATCCAAAACCCGTTTTCCCGGTCCGCTTAGTCCTTCAACAACATCCACCACAAACACCACGCCTTCCACTACACTGAGCAGCGCGTAAATCTCATCACGGAAATCAGGATGGCCTGGACAATCGATGAAATTTATGCCAAAACTGCGATCACGTGGATCCTGGACCAAAAGCAGGGCTACAGATGAATGGAGCGAAAGTCCGCGGGAGTTTTCGAGCGTGTGTGTATCCAAATAACGCAAAGATTTGTTTTCCCGGGCGTTTTGCTTCGATTCTCGGATCTCAGGGTGTGTTTCTGTAATAAATGCATCGATCAAGCTGGTTTTCCCCGTATGAAGAGCTCCTACAATAGCCACATTGCGAAGACGCAGCGGCAGACTCGAGGGAAGCTGCTGGAGATATGTTTTGTTGTACGTGGTTTGTGGAAGCGAGCTGTTGTCGATATTCCGATACTCCAAACGAAGGTTTTTCGTCTCTAAAGGCATGATTACGGGCTCATCCCTGCCTTCTTCTGTAGGATCAACATAAACCGTTTCAACTGCAGGAAACTTCCGACTCATTTCGTTGTCATCTGCCGCTCCCACATCTTCCATGGGCGTATCTTCCAAATTTTCCGTATTTTCCGTAATTTCCGGGCTTTGCGGGCTTTGTGGACTTTGTTTTGGATTGGAATTATCATTCACTTCAAAGTCAGACTCCGCATCGGAATCGTTAGCATCGCCCAAGAAATTGCCAAACTCATCATAGAGATCTTCAGAGTCCATTGTGATGAGGAAATGATGGAATTAACTAGTAAGCAAATTGGAAATTATATTGAATAAAGAAAAAGAAAATGCTGCTGATTTTGCTCTTGTTTAATGTTAATGTAGGGTTGGGTTGGTTTGGTTTGGTGGAAGTGCGCGAATGTGATGGAGGTCTGTGGATTTACAGATTTGGAGATTTGAACAATTTCATGGTCTACTAAAACAAAATTGATGGGGGATTGCGTGCTTTCGAATTCTTTTTTTTTTTTCTTTTTTCGTTATTATTATCTATTTATTTGTTGTTGTTTTTTCTTGTTTTAGTTCTCCTCTTTCGTTAGTTGCCAACTTTTATTGAATCCTCACCTCACTGGCTTTCGATCCCATGCCTGCTGGCTGTTTCCAATTCAAGAACTCTCACAGCCTCATGGCCTCATACTGATTTATCACTTTTGATGTCAAAGATGAACTTTTGATTTCCTCTCTCATACAGGTCTCACCAACATGGCTCCGCTTAATCTAGACGTACCAGGCCTTACGATAAAGTATGATACTTTCTCAACTCGGTCAACAACGTCTTCAACTGTACGTCAGACACCTTGTTGGTCAAGCTCGGTATCAAGGACTTGGCCTCCTCCGCATCCTCGCACTCCAAATTACCTAACTGGGCTAATTCAAAAGGATGCAATGGCTCGGACGAATGAGTACCAAAATCATTTAAAAGTTTTTCCACTGTTTCCGTAGACGAAGGGTTCTTAAACCGTGAGAATGTCGATAAGTAATTTAATGTTTTATGAACGATTTCGTTGGAATTTGGGCCCGCAAGCTCGATGTTGGCGATCTCATCTTCACGCTCGTTTTCTTCCTCGTCGTCTTCATCATATGCAGCGTTTTTCTCCGTTTTCAACTTTCTCTCTTTCAACGCCGCTCTGATCAAAAGCCGCGCCTCAGATAAGTTTAATGCAATTAACTGTTCCTCGTCTCCTGAATTCGTGATTTGCGTACGTTGGAACTCTGGACCTAGTCTCAAGAGAGACGCGTTCTCCTCGTCATCAATATTCTGACCCTTGGCCTTTCTTCTTCTCACACCTAATGCACTTGTACTAACATTCATCTTTTTTGGTGTCTATTTTTTTTCTTCTCAGTAAGGCGGGTTTAGGGTATCGAAACAAACGCGCGAATATTGGCTCAAAAATGTGAAAGCAAGGTGATCCGAAAGAATACAGATGTTGAAAAGTCGAGTTATATCTCCGTCTATATGGCAACTCTAGCAGACACTGATGGGCTTTATTTATGCGGCTCCAGTGTTGGTCAACTGTTTGGTCAGGCTGTGGACCGCATTGATTTTCGTTTGTTGAACAATGCACGACTACGCGCAAAAGTCACTGTGGGGCAAAAGTCACGAAATACAACCAGAGAGATACTTGTTGCTTGTTTGTTTTGTTTTTGTTTTTGTTTCATTTATATCCTGCGCTATTAACCTTTCATGATGGAGTCATCCGTAATATCCGTTTGGGTATGCGCTGTCAGAGAAGACGTAGAATTAGAAGATGAGAATGAAAACGACGGCTGAACCCCATCATTTACGAACGGATGCTTAAGTGCTTCCTGAGGCGTGAGACGTTCCAATGGGTTGAGATTCAAAACCTTGGTCAAAAAGTCAACAAGTAGGTGACGCTGCTCGTACTCTTTGTCTATCATACTCTGTGTCATTTTCTTGGATGGCATTCTGTAGTTCAAAATGATGTCTTTGAGTTTCTGTTGGTCAAAGTAGTTCTTATTAGGCTGCTCTGATTTACCATTTTCACTCTTGTCCTTACTCTTATTCAAATACTCCACGTATTGTTCGTAAGTTTTGAGACTGTAAGTTGGCTTTCCGTTGGGTTCTCCTGCTGGTGTTTTTTCAAAGAACTGCAACAGATTGCGTCCATGCTCCAACATGTGTCTTGGTGGGGGGCCCAACATGTCGACAATCTTATAAATCTGATTATATTCTGAAGATCCGGGGAACATTGGCAATCCTAAGAAAAGCTCACCCACTATACATCCCAAGGACCACATATCTATCGATTCCGTGTAAGGGAGTCCAAGAATGACCTCTGGTGATCTGTAGAAACGCGACTGGATGTAAGAGTAGACCGTCCGTCTAGTGAAACACGCACTACCAAAATCAATCACTTTAATTTCGGGTTTATCAGGCTGGCACAAGAGGATATTTTCTGGTTTTAGGTCGCAGTGTATAATCTGGAAGTTTTTGAGTTGCGCGCAGGAAGTCAATAATTGCTTTGTTAAAGACTTGACTAACTTCATATTGAGGCCATGGAACTGGTTTTGTTTGATTAGCTCGTAAAGGTTGGACGCAAGGAGCTCGAATACAAGACAAAGATGCTCCTTATGCATGAAGGTATCCAAAAGGCGAATAAAGTTGCCCGTGTTACTATTTTGGTTGAGAAACTCGAGAATTTTCACTTCGGATAATGATTGGTTTAGGTAAGCTGATTTTGACTTGACAACCTTCACCGCGACAATCGACTGGTTAGCCAAGTTCTGGCACTTAACTACCTGGCCAAATGTACCGGAGCCCAAAAGATCCAACACAACGTATTTACGCCCTTCCTCGGGTCCTAGCATATCATTGACATAGAGAATATAGTCGCTATCCTCATTATCGTTGCCGTTGTTGTACTTAGGCTCGGATGGCTTCGTCAACACACGCTTCGGGTTTGACGTTTTCGAGTAACGGAATTTTTGCGGCTGACACAACGCGAATGTCTCGGTGAGATACACAGTGAGTGCATTTGTGGGCAGAATATGTACCGAGTTGACTGACCGGCGGCGGTACCGTGGCTGCGGATGGACACGCGGCGTTAAATCGGCCTTGCTCCGCACACGCGTCATGCGTGGTACAACTACACGCGGTGAAACAGGCGACACAGATACACCGCCAGCACCAAACGGTGGGATTGATGACACGTTGTGTGGCGCCACGAGCTGCAGACTAAGATACCGCGGATTGAGCGGCGGTGCATGATACAGCGACGCGCCAAACGCCACGGACGAGCGCCGTTGGGCCGCGCTTGCACCAAGCATGTAGCTCAGTTGCATGTGTGTTTGCGGCTGAAGCAGGGGCTGTTGTTGATGTTGTCCGGCAAGTGTTGCGGAACCTGCGGGCAATGATGCTGCCCATGGCGATGCTGCTGCTACGGGGTTACCATTGGCACCGCCATATACCACGTCACCATACGGACTGAAAAAAGAGCCGTCGACGGCAGCCAGCATGCGCCGGTCAGGGAAGTTCAGGAGCGATACTTCCTGATTGGTGTAGTATTGATTGAATGGATTATCAGCACGTGTGGGCGGGTTTATGTATCCGCTGGCGGCTGCTGCCAGTGCAACTCCCTGTTGGTCGATGTTTTCGTAAGTGATCGGGAGCTGGTTAGCAAATGACGCGTGTTTTTTCGTGTGAAGGAGCAGTAGTTGGCCCGTGGGCGGCGCAAGATGGTGGCTGGCGTCAAGCACGGGTTGTGACGCCGGCGAATACCATGGATTTCTGAATCCACCTGCGGGTGTGTACTGCTGCGGGTGAGCGGAAGAAGCATCAATCAAAGGGTCGGCGGCTAATTGCAGACCGGTGGCCCAATTTGCATTTGTACTTGCGCTTGTATTCAAACCTGTATTTGAACCCGGGTTTGTGTTTGTGTTTGTGTTTGTGTTTGTTGAAGGCGGTTCCCGCTGGCTGTACGCATAATTATACGACATTGTGTATAGAGTGGATATAATTGAACGAGTTCAGCAGATCAAGTTGTATAAGTGCACGGTTAATAGTTTGAGAGGCACCGGGCGGGGTTTTTATACCTGTGGATTAGGAGACACGGAATTAGGGGGGCTCGGCGACTAGATTGGATTTGCAGCAAGATTTTATAAGAAAGAAAGCCTCGATTAATGTTGGTTTCAATCTGCACTATAAGTGTAGTATTTCTTGTTTTTTTTTATTCTTTGTTTTATTATTAAAATTGCAAATGCTTTTTTTTTCGTTGGACAGAGAGTGAGTCTTTTTTCTATGTCACCAGGTTTTGAGAATGGCCCCGGTGAGTTTTGCTGGGCGGCAGGCAGGCAGGCAGGCAGGCAGACGTAATTGCGGGTGCTGGAAACTATTTAATATTAATTAAGTGAGTCAGGGTAACTTATGGGATAGCGAGCGGGCACGAAAATCAACAATTTGACGATAGAAGTATGATTAATTTACAAATACAAAAAATAATGAAACCGAAGAATTTCGAGATACAATATATTTGAATTTTTTTGCCTGGTGCTTTCAGAACCTCCACACATTGCTAGGCAGCTTCACCACCACAATGCTGGTGTTTCTGGAAGCACGCTCAAAGCGCGGGGAGCTGGTCCGCAACCGCCCAAAGAAATTGAAGAAATTAAAAAAAAAAAAAAAAAAAAAAACATATCACACAGTGGGGCCGCGGGGCCTGCACCCGTTTCCCACGGTCTGAGGATCGCGGAGCCATTATCGCGGATCCCCACTTTCAGGCCAGCCTAGGTATTTGCAGACATTTACGAATATTACGATATTTGTCACTAATAGAGAGAGTAGAATGGGGACCGTGAATATCGTTAGACCGGTCTTTAAACAATTATGAAGGAAGCTATGATTAATTTCTGGATCTAGACATCGATGCTTTGAGAGACCGATTCTGGTTCCGCTCCGTATTTCTGTTTTCAGGCTAGCAAGCGTATTAAGCAACCGGTGGCAAAAAAGAAAAAAAAAAAATGAGAGGCCCCGTTCATACAATATAAGAAAATTCAGAAATTTAAAAAGCGAAGGGTAAATAGCTCTTCAAATCAAGGGAAGACTCGAGCTACCTCCAAAGGTTGTGATTACATGTGTGCCACGGCCAACAATGAAGGGCTCACGCTGCCGTGATTGATTTATCGTTTTACAGAATTATCGTTTTTCGAATATCGTTATAGTGAACTGCACAGTCACGCTTCAGAAATCGCTCTACAAGTTTACCTCAGTGACTAGAAGCCTTCTTCCTCGACCGTCTCTCTTCGCCTCAGCACAATCGTTTTCCCCGAACATTACACTTTCCGTAGCTCGTGATAGTCTCTGTATTCTTTTTTTTTTTCATTTATCTTATATTTACATGTTGATGCTCCCCTGGAGCTCACCCCCATTTATGCAACATATGCCCTATACTTAAGCCTTCATAGGCTCGTCAGGGTACATAGGACCCACAGTAGGCTGGGCCATAAATCTTTGCATCATCATACCAACACCCTCGATGATACCCAAGAAACATGCACAAGAAATGGCGGAGTTTCTCGTGTGTTTCCAGCCACCTCTGATAGCCAAAGAACCACCGGTAAAGAAACCAGCAATAATGGCATTCCATGCATCTTCTCTCTTTCTAACGGCCTTCACGGAACAGTCAAAAGTGGAGAAAAGACCTCCCCAAACACCAAAGTTACCTCCAACAACTGGGGCTCTGGCCTTAATTGCACTCATACTTCCGTAGGTTCTTTC
>JAJMCO010000181.1:0-25111 GCA_030573015.1 Metschnikowia peoriensis | reverse complement strand
TTTTTTTTTTTTTTTTTTTTTTTTTTTCGTCTCTTGCTTATTTAGGCTAGTCGAAGAGGCCGTGCCCGTTTTAGTCCTGTGGTACCCTCTGTCCCCATTTGGAATAAGGCTGGCTGGCTTGGCGCGCAATTTCAACTCCCGAGGTCGGTGCCTGCAGGAACTGGCGTGCGCTTTCACCGGGACCCGGGGGTGGGCCCACACTTTTGATTGGCTAGAACCGAGTTCCGAGGCCTTTTTGGGTGCGCGCACGCTCTCGCTTATACTTCCGGTCGCACATGGGACCAGATGTACAGCACAGCACAGCACAGGATTTGGAGAAAAGGGGAGGGAGAGAGGCTCTGTCAATAACCACCGCTGCTGCAATTCCCTCAAAAACCCACCACGCCATTAAAAACAAAATCCTTCCCGCTGCTGTGAAATCGGGTGTCAGCTGAATACGATTTTGTGCTGGCACTTTTCAAATAAAGAATAAATATTAAACAAAAAGCGGTCATTCCTTGTTCATCACGTGAGCTTCTGTTTCCCAATTTCTTTGAATTCTTTTTTTTTTTTTATCTATCGACTTTTCTTTGCACGTTCATTTCTGTTCTAATCAGTGCACTCTCGGTTATTTTGTCGCCACTCTTTCCCCCCGCGTCTTTCTGATCTCCATATCCAAACCTCCGGATTTCCCTCTTGTGTGTGAGAGCGAACAGAAAAAAAAAAAAAAAAGTTTGTTGACAATACGTTCTTATAAACTTCAAACAAAAAAAAATCATAAAATCTACATCTAATACAAACGGAAACATCTGAATCGCCAACAGCGAAACCACATCAGCTATTTCTTCAAAAGGAGCCTTCACTCGCCGGCTCCACTAATTTTTTATTTATTTCTTTTGAAAAGAAGCGAGGGAGAAAGAAAAAAAAAATAACGACCGAACTCCCCATACTGCTTTCGGCCACGACATACCTCCTTTCACCCAATACAAACAACTTGTGAATTCATTGGCGAACACATATTAATCTGTGCTTTTTGTGTACGAGCCTCCCACTTTTGTTGTTCTAATTTTTTATTCTTTTTTTTTCCTGTTCTTCGGCGCTTATTTTCATTTTTGTTAGCCGCCGATAAACATCCACTAGCTCACCAACCCCCTTTTGCATTGAACCATGTCATCTGAAGGCAACGTCCAGTTTTCCTCCGGGCTGTCCATACTAAATCCCATTAGTTTGGGTGGACAATTGCCCGCCAGCTCCGCTGCTACTGCTGCTGCACCTCCACCTAATCTTCTTGGCGGATATTCGATGGGTCCTCTGTCTTCAAATGGACCAATGGCCAGCCCTGTGCTGGGTCCTCTTTCACAACAAATGCCTCCGGCAAGCGTGCTAAAAGTGGTAAACTTACCGGCCGACCTTTCGCCGCGTGAAGCTGGCCTTATATTCTCACTAGTGAGCGACGACGTGCTCAGCGTAGATTTGAACGAACACGAGCAGGTTGTGACCGCTGTATTCAAAAATCCAAACACGTGCTTGACCGCGGGCCGGCTTCTTGATGGCAGATTTATTTTTGGCCAGAATCATGGCCCAGCAAAAGTCGAGTACGACCCGGCTTTGGCATTTGAGAACATGCGCCTATCAAACGCTGGAATCTCGCCGCCTTCTCATACATCGCAACAAAATCATCCACACAATGCTGGTGGCCCCGGTTTGGATAATTTCCAGAAGCGGGCGTCTATCGGAAACCAGAGGTCGAGATTTCTCTTTAGTGATCCTTTTGCGGGCACAACAACAACCACAACGCCACCCAATGGTAACAACCCCGGCTCAATCGATTTGAGTGACTTAACCGGGAAATCTTTGCTTCTTATGAAACCGAACGATGGCAGAGACTATGAAAACATGTCTCGTGACCCTTGGGGGTCCCAAAGTCAGGGAAACATAGGTTTTTCCTCAAACCCACAGACTCCCGGTTTGAGTGCTGTGCATAGTTCGTATGACTGGGGTTCTGGACCATCAGCAAACTTGCCTGCTTCGGCCAGCGCTTCTTCGCAGGCCCAAACACTGGCCCAGCAGCAGGCTCATAATCATCAGCATGCTCCCCAGCTTCAACACAGCCATTCTTCGTCTGGAAATCTGCAGATGGCGCCCTTTGTGACGCTGGCACCTACAGACCGCAGAAGAACGTCTTCGTTTTTCAATGCGCCTACGGCGCATATCGCTGGGCAACCTCCGGCTGGACTTGAGCCACAGGTCCAAGCTCAAGCTCAACAAAAGCCCCAGCAGTCTCAACTGCTGGTTGCTCAGCCTTCCACATCGTCTCAGACGTCAACCCAAAATGAGCAGCAACATCAGGCCCCTCCCACTGTTGCATCCATAATTTCGCAGGGACCTACCCAGCAAGCATCTAGTAATGCATTGCCGCAGGCTGCGGCTTCCACGAATGCTTCGAATCGTAATGGGCCCCTTTCAAATAGCTCTAGCTCGCAAAATGCTGCGTCCGCCCAAGCATCAATATCTTCTAGCTCTACTAGTGCTAGATCAGTGTCAAAGGATGTGCCTGATTTGTCGCTCCTTGCCAGAGTTCCGCCACCAGCAAATCCCGCTGACCAAAATCCTCCATGTAATACTTTGTATGTGGGAAACTTGCCGCCGGACGCAACCGAAACGGAGCTTCGTTCTTTGTTTGCGCCTCAAAAGGGATTCCGCAGGTTATCCTTCAGGACAAAGAACCAATCAGGTTCCAGCAACGGGTCTTCAGGTCATAACCATGGTCCAATGTGTTTTGTGGAGTTTGAGGATGTTGCTCACGCAACCATTGCATTGGCTGAGCTTTACGGAAGAGCGTTGCCAAGACCTAGCGGAAGCAACGGAAAGGGTGGCATTCGGTTATCATTTTCGAAAAATCCATTGGGCGTCCGCGGACCCGGTAACCCAAGAAGGGGATCCACGAACGCACCAACTTCGCTGGCTGGTGGCACCAGCAACGGTGTCGGTAACTACGGGTACCTGAACTATCATTAAGGAGTGCTACAGGCTAGTCCTACGGCTCACTCTGTTTCTATTCGACCATTTATCATCATTGTCATTTGTTGCATTGCCAAAATTTCATCACCATTCCATTTATGATGTTGCTTTTACTTTTACTTTTTCTTGTCCTATTTAACTTTTTTCCTCTCTACCTCATCGATCGTGGCATGCCCTTTCCCATCTCCTTCATTAACAGCCTCGTGGCATGGTCTCGTCTGTATTATACAACATAGTCATTGTTTATTTCAATCATAATTCATTCCATGTTAGCCGATATATATTTACTGCATCAAGGCAACGATCTCCTCGGGCCGTGCATATGCTTGAGTGAGCCAGCTCGATTGCAAGAGCAATTCCGAGGTGTGCCTCTTATCCGGTTTTGGATGAAGCATGTGCAAAAGTTCGACCCGAGCATCATAGTGTATTTTGCGGAAAAGAGATAAGCCGGGGTTTTGCAGAGTGCTGAACAGTTTATCGTCAAGACGATCGGCCAACCGTTGCAACTGCACCTCATCCAGAGGGAATTGTTTCGTATAAAGTTCCATAACTTTATTATTCCGCGAGTCGTCGGCATTTTGCCAAGGTACACTCATAAGATATACTTGAAAACAAACGATTCCTAAAGCCCAAACATCTACTGCTTTGAAATTAAACTGTGGATCAACAATTACATCTGCGTCGGGATCTGCTTCAAATGCAAAAAGCTCAGGTGCTTTAAATGACGGAGTGCCGCAATTAAGTGGGTTCAATGAGATTTGTTCGTCCATTTTTTGCAAATCAAGCGAGCATCCGAAATCGTTAATTTTGACCACACCCAGTGCATCAAGAAGAAAGTTCTCTGGTTTAAGGTCACGGTGCACTATATCGTGGCGATGGAGAAAGTCGACTCCACGCACGATTTGCTTGAAAATGGCGTCTTTCACGTGAGTTGGCATCGTGATTTTGCGCGTTCGAAGCGTGCTGAGCCAGTCCAAAAGATCGCCTTTAGGACAATATTCAATGATGAGAGAAAGATCTTCTGAAGCCTCACAGCAGCACAAATCAAGCACGTTGACTGCGTTTTTGCAAGCGCCACATCTGGAGAGATTATCAAATTCCCGTAACACTGAACGGCGATAGTGATCCGGTGCTTGTCCCGGTTGTTGTTTTACCGTTTTGATCACCACGAAAACGGTGTTTTGTGCATCTGCAGCCTTGTATATAGTGCCGTTAGCACCGTCGAAAAGCGGTCGGCGTGCCAGTTTTACCCATTCACGACAACAGGCTAGATTTTCCAGGGTTTCTTCGCGCAAAAATGTACGGAAACAGCCTTCAGAAGCGATTGAGTTGAATGAACTGCTGGAATCTGTACGTGCGGTCATGGCTAGTGGCGCAGGCGAGACAGCAGCAGAAGCAGCAAGCTCGATCATAGCGGCCGGGTAGTTTTCATGTATAAAAAAAATTAGAAAAAGGGGGAGAAAAAAGGGTGGTTTTTCAGTGGTTTTATTTGCCTCGAAATCTCTTCTTGATGGTGATGATGTGAGACTTTAAGTGAGCGTGGGGGACCCTCTGCGGGGAATTGGGGGGCGCAGTCGCGAGCCTAATAATTTCAAAAGCTTACTAGGAATGATAGAGGAACTAGAGATGGCTTTTCGAACGCAATTAGGAACGATGAAACAATATAAGAAGAGGTTTAATTAATGGCACGGGATTCTTATTATTGGACTTTTTATTCCTTTTTCTTTTTTCGTTTTCCTTTCGCTGGCTTGCATATTCCACAAGCTCACCGGGCATTTCTGCTGCGCACTCATATTCTGGCCTGATAAGACTTTTGCCATCATGTCACGGCTGAAAATAGTTCATATTTTGCATATTCAACTTTTCAAAATTACTTTTTTATTGAAACCATAATTTGAGTAGCTCACGCCATCTGAGTAAATAGTATGGCTTATTTGTATGCAACGGCTACATGTCCTTTTTTTTAGATTGCTGGAGTGTTACCCCTCCAGTTATTAAAGGCGATATGTCTTTTCGAAACCTGAGAATATTAAGCTGCTAAGAAATGAAATTTGTATGATATGTTTAGTTTTCATTATGAGCCTCGGAATAAGCAAACAAGCGATGTTTAAAAGAGGAAGAAATACATGAACGACAAGCACTCTCTCGAGCACGCTTCTTAGATCATATTAATTTGTGTAGTTTTTCAGTCAGTCATGCTAGTATAATATATATTAATTCGAGTATATTTATTTATTTGAAGTTGCTCTTAACTTTCTCTTATAATATAAAGTTTTCGGCTTTCTTGTGATTCCTCTATCACAGAAAATATTTCATTGCTCTCCAAATATCCAAAGAACTGGGCTATTTGTGTTTCACGTTACGATCAAGCCATTCTGTTAACATTTTCAGATTCAAATTTGAT
Organism: Metschnikowia peoriensis; assembly: GCA_030573015.1. Lineage (NCBI taxonomy): Eukaryota > Fungi > Ascomycota > Pichiomycetes > Serinales > Metschnikowiaceae > Metschnikowia > Metschnikowia peoriensis. The sequence continues at coordinate 19,707 of JAJMCO010000181.1, read as the reverse complement.
GACTTTTTTTGAAGAATCCCTTTTCTGTACTTTGCGAATCAGAGTTCATCGTTGCTTTCAATTCGATTTTCTTATATGAACTCACCAGTTAGATTAGTCAATCATTCACTTAGAGGGTCTTAAAGTCTTTAAATCCTACTCACTGCAGCTCAAACATACATTTCATTCAGATTATAGTCACAAAGTCTGACCACTGCTGAGTTTTGATTCGAGCCCAAAATCGTGAATTACGGTAAACATATAGTCGAAAGAAGATTTTTCTCAAAGTGTTTATTAGAATATAGCAATATTCTTCAAAATATTCCGTCAAATATTCTTTAAAAAGTATTCTTTATCGTAAAAATGCAAGTGTGTGTCCCGATATCGGGGGCACTCTACCATTAGTAGCGCCACGCATGTGTGCCGGCCCGGCCCCCACAAACCAAAACAAAATGCGCAGCCCCCGGGCCGAAGCAACATGGATGCTTGATGCCTCAAACTCTGGCCCATTGCATCTTGCTCCTGCAAAATTAGATCGTAATATTCTTATAAAATAAGAATATCGTTACTATTCATTACGATTTTGGATCGATAAGAGAATATGCTGCCCAAACTGGCTCTGGAATATAGCGCAGAGGAGGCAGAGCATGAGCTCTTCGCTCGGTTTTCTCACGATGTGACCCAATGCATTGAGGCCTTTGAATATATTGGTTCTGAAGGCACCAAAATTCTGCAAAAATACTGGCTTAAATTCTTTGAAGCAAATCTAAATGTGGCCACAGAAATGCAACGGCTTTTCGGTGAAAACAGTCTTGATTTCGGCGAGCTGGCGCAGTTTTATGCCGAATTCGACCTGCGAAATGCTCGCTCAGCCCAGGTTTTAACTGTACATCCTAAGGAAAGACAATTTCATGTCCCTTCTTTAGAACTTGAGGTTTGTGAGTATGTGAAGGTGGTCTCACTGCTAAAAGATGAAGTTACAGAACTTCTAAAAATGTTTCAACGAGAATTGGATGCAAAATTGCGGGCCGTATTAGTCCATGTCAAACATATTCAAGCCCGACTCAAGCTTCGCGATACATTCCATAAAGATTGGGTAAAATTACAGCTGAAAGAGAAAAAACTACAGAAGAAAAACGAAAAGGCCGACTCCAAGCTTTCTGCTACCGAATTAGCAGAAGCTACTGCAAATCTTGCGCTGGCATCTGCTCGTCTTAATGCACTCAGTACCAAATTGCGAACGATACTCCCAGAATCAATGCTGCTTCTTGAAGAATTTGTGGAGTCGCTCGTGAAATGGGCAATATGTCGAAACCACGAGATAGCAGGTGTAGTGTCACGTGCATTGCACACGTTTGGCCAAAATCACGGGTTTTTGGACCCTACGGATAATCGTCATGTGCCTGATCTAGGCCTTATTATAGATCAGTGGGAAGCCAGTGCTACCACCACCAGGCTTCGTATAGAATCGTTACTTATGCATAGATATTCTGCAGATGCGGAATTGTTGGATCTGGAAATCCCCAATCATGTCAAGCTGCTGGGCCTTACTAAGGCTTGGCTGAAACTCACACATAAGAATTCGGAGAGCCGCCATGAAATCCGGCCTTTCAATAGAGAAGCCGGTATTTTCCACGATCATCAGGTGGCAGACCCGATCAGTTCGTATACCCGGTTCCATACCCGGAATATGGATTCTGCGGAACAATTGCGTCCATTAATAAAACCACCAATGCCTGTTCTTAATAACGCAACTGTGGTTCAAAATCAAATAAGGAAAGTTCCTCCTCCCCTTCCTCCACGTGATTCGGTTGCATCTAGTCGTATGATTCCTCCAAAAGAATTACCGAAAACCCCTCCCTTACAGTCATCTAGTGCATTTACACCCAGTCCATTGACTGGTAATATTGGCAAAAGCCCAGTTTTTAGCTCTCCGCTTTCTTTAGTTGCAGATGAACGTGAAACAGTGAATTCACTGGTATTGGAAGAAGATCTGGATCTGACACCAACAAACTCATTTTCCGATCTTGCCCATGAGAAATTGGCCAAGTTATATAATGGACAAAAGAATGAGATTAAGGAGGCGCCCGTTTTGCCTTCAAAGATTCCTTCTATAATGAAAGATTGGCGTCCCACGTCAGAATTTCTCACTAATTCCGCCAACCCATCTACCACAAAATTACTTAAGTGGCATGAATTTTACGACCAAGTATTACAGGCTAAGTCCAATGCTCCTAAGCGCATATTAATTGCTTCGCAAGATTTCAATGGTGAGCAAATAGAGGACCTTTCATTTAAAGCAAACGACCGCATCGAGGTGCTATTCGATCTCCAGCAGAATGCCATGACATATAATAAACAGGGCGGGAACTGGTTTTTGGGGGCTACAGTTGGAGATTCACGTGGCCGGCGCATGGGATTCGTTCCAAGTACCTACTTTGAGGAAAATTAACAATTAGAATATTATTTATAAGATAGACGTTCATTCACACAGTTAAAGCACCTGCATTTCAATTAAGAGTTGCATTCTTTCCAAACGAAATTGAGCAGATTCAGGCAATTATACGGTAGTAATGAAAATACATTACCTGAGTCATGTGAAGAGTTGATCATAAAGTATCTGTATGATTTGCTCAGTTATCTAGAGGAACTGATTCTCAAAAGTCAATCACCGTAAATATCGAACTTCAACATGCTAATATTTCACATGAAAGAACACAATCAGCAAGTGGCAACTAGTCAACATCACAATCGCGCAACCGGAACAAGGCTCCTAAAACGGTAGCAGGGTCTGCACGAAGCCCATTGTGGAAAAACTCGCTGGTGATATACTGGCGCAAATTATCGTTCCCGCTGCTTTTGAAAACCTCGTTTTTGACTTTTCTTGTGAGGTCAAAGTCCACGTACTGGTCACTATAGTAGGTTGCAGCAATGATTGGCACATTTTCCCATTTAATGCTTCTCAATACATTCACATTATACAATTCCGACCAGTTCTCAAAAGCATGCAATGCATAAGCCAACTCTTTGAGCGGCGCCAACTCTGCATAATCGTCATACATCGACTTATACACCATTTCTCCCGTAAAATAGATTGGTTTGGGAGTGGCGGATGAAAGCAGCTGCGGGGTAACGACAAAATTCTCGTTGCCTGCAGCATAACGGAGTCTATCGGCGGCCCAATTGGACTGGCGAGAGCCTCGGTTATTAGCTCCGTCACAATAAATCGCTTCCTGAAACAAGGCGTAGATCACGTTTGTGTCGAAATCGGTATCGTTCTGCACGGCGTGCAATATCGTATATGTGGGGCGGCCCAAAGTCTGGAGTGCATGCCAAAATTCAGTGACAATTGTGTGAAGTCCATCAGTGCCACCAAAAGCTCCAAAGCGGATTCCTAATTGCTGGAATCTTTCTACGGAAAGAACACCTCCATTAGGCAACTCCACGCGGTGGTCGGCCAAATATTGCACGATTTGCTGGACTCTAGCCACATCCTGGGGATATTTACGATAATAATGTGCATTGCGTTCCTTTGTACGCTCGTAAGTTTGACGGTATACGTCATCGGCAGTATGATTAATTTGTGGCACACCTCCTGTCACATAAACCTCTTTGAGCAGATTGGCGTATCGTGACAAGTAGGTGAAACTGCAAAACCCACCGTACAGTTGTCCAAGCAACGACCATTTTCTAGTAGGACCAAGCAAAGCTCTGCGCACGTGCTCCATATCCTCTACAATGGAGTCAGCACGGAAATGCAAAATATACTTTAAGAGATCGTCTGTGTTAGGAGGCCCCTTTTGGCCCTTGGGCGCTGCCTTTTCGAGTAATGTGCCCACTTCCACCGGCGTGCTAAGCCCCGTACCCCGCTGGTCGTAAAACACAAGCTGGTACCCTTTATCTATAAGGACTTTGGTGTATCCTGACTTTGCCACAGGCACGGCACATGGAAATCCAGGCCCACCTTGAAGGTACGCCATAACATTTGGCTCGGATGGGAACACCACTTGTGTTGCGTGATTATGATGAATCTGAGGCTTGTGTTTTTGGGTCACCGTAGCACACACTGTGATAACCGCCGAGTCCTTGTCTTTATTGGCATGGTCTAATGGCACTTCGAATTGGACTCTTTGGTTAAGAAGCCCGTCCACGATAAAACTGTCAATCACAGTATACTCAAGTTCCATTTTCGAGAGTTGAAAAAGTTCGCTTCTTTTCGAGTTTTTTGATTATTGATATTTTTTATTACTTTCTGGCTTGCAAGTCAGAGAAGAGCTTTTTTCCCGATGATGTATTGGGAAACAATCACCAGTATATTATATACCGAAGTTCGTTGGGGCCATTTTGCGGGTCGCGGTATATGCCAGTGGGGTGATTGTCCAGGGCCAGGATTCCTTTTCATTCGTTGTTTACGATAAAAATGGGAATGCCCAATTCTTTTTTTTCTTTTTATTCGTTTTTTATCATTATTGAAAGGTTAATTTTCTTTCTTTACATGTCTAAAAACTTGATGCTTTCGGTGAATTCATTACCGTAAGCTTCTATTTGCTGCTTCGATTTCGGTGCTGTTCACAGTATCTGCCCGTGTTTTGCCGTGCGTGTGAACGGCCCCAAAACCTCACGCGGCTCAAAGGATAATTTTTCTTGGTGAGAGAGATGCTTTTTTCCCTCTAAATTTTTTAATTTATGTTTTTACTGTTCACTTCTTCTTGATTTGAGTCATTTTTTTCGGAATTCCGGGCTGATTATCGATTATTATAAATGTCCAGGTGGAAACAGTATCGTGCATCGTTATTATCGTTGGCGAATTAAGTGTCTCACTTTATGCGCACTTGCGTCACAGCCACAGGTATGTCTTATATTTTAATTTACCAGACATCAGCCTCAGCTCCAAAGAACTGGGGATCACTTATCATTGCAAAGAATTTAGTATATCTTCCAGGGTTGTTATTTTTTTATAAAGGAAAAAAGTAGTGAAACCCCGATTTTCCTGGATATTTGTTGAATTCCCCAGGGAACGTACTATTGGCCCGACCCTCGTCTTTCCCAAAAGACTACTAAGAAATTCATGAAAAATAAACATCGACAACTGTAATAGAAGCCTATCACAAGTATACAAATACATTTTTTTTTTCAGCTTTAAAAGGCTTGATTTTCCTACAGCAACAACCTCAATTGCATTCTTTCGTATAATTTTGTACATTGTTAGTCTACGCCCACTCAGGTTTAGGTTCCGAGGAGCCTCTTCCCCTATAATTTCCTCTGCCACGGCCTCCTCTGTATCCATTGCCTCTACCACGGCCGCCTCTGTTGCCCCTATAGTTGCCGCGGCCGCCTCTGTGTGCATATGCCTCACCAAACGTGTCCATGTTCAAGTTTTTCTCCTCGTGCCAGCGCATATTGTTCCGTTGTTGGTGTTCATTCAGCGAGATGGTGTCGAAAAACAGCGACTTCTTGTCGTACGTTGGCTTGTTGGCCGCATCCTGAGGTCTCTCTTTCTCAAACCTGCTATTGGCCTCCTCAAAGTCAAACGCTGTGTTGAAATCTTGTTTTGGTGCTGGTGCATCGCGTTCTCTTGGCGCTTGTTCGCTAGTTTTCGAGGCTACTTGTCCCTCGGTGGTTGTAGGCGTGGCACTAGGAACTTCGGTCACGTGAGAAGGAGCAGAAGGGGCAGAAGGGGCAGAAGCCCGGTCTGTTTCTCTAGCCGCCGATTCTCTACCTGCTGGACTCGCTGAAACTGCTGGATTTTGTGCAGCATCAGCAGCAGCAGCGTCTCTGGTCGTGTGTTGCACGTAATCTTCTCTGGAAGCAGCAGAATCCACGGCAGATGGTGCAGCAGTGGGTGCTGGGGTTTGAACAGCGGCGTTTTGTGCACTTGTTTCTGGTGCGGCAGATGCAGCAGATGGCGGGTAATAAACTACTGGCTGCACTTGATCAATTGGAATGTCCAAAACAGACAAATCTTTAACGTCGGAGCCCCGGAAAACGACATACTCGTAAATATCAGTTCCGGGCATCACCTCCATGCTGGGCTGGCCTTGCTCGGCCATTCTTCCCTCGGTTCCGAACAGACGGACCGACTTTAAGGAAACAGTAGCATCCTCTGCAGAAATCTTGTCCAAAAGCCCCACGTAACGAAGGCCCTTGTTGGAGATAAGCGAGATTGTTTTGCCAATATATTGCGACATTTCTTTGTTCGTTTGCTTCTTCTTTTGCTGTGCTTTTCTAATTGCTTATGAATATGCAAAGATCGAGATTTCGTGAAGCTGTAAATAAAGATCTGTCCAATTATTACCTGAATTCTTCGTGCTCTAACTATGGCCAAATCTTGCTGCGGTGGTGGGCCTCATGTCGCGGCGCACACCCGTACATCCTCACCCAGTAAACGCGTGGTCAAAGGGCCCATGGATCGAAGGGGAGAAGAACGCAGGTGGTAGCTGAAAGAACTTGGTTTCTTCTATTTTTAAAGAAAGAAATGATATTTTGTTCTGATATTTTGTTCTTTTCAGAAAAATGTTTTGAGATTTTAAGAGCATCACATTTCAATGCCGTAAATTTGGAAGATTTTGAAGCTCTTTTTTCCCTCTTTTTATTAATCTAGGGTGCTTTTTGGTCGTGTTGGGCATCTGTTTTCGCAGTCTTTCGTGAGAGTGAAATCGAATAATTAAGTAAGGTAGAAAACTAGCTGTAACTAAGAAAGAGACCAGGAGAATTGTTTGTTCTTTGTCTTCTTTTATCTTTTTTCTTATTCGTGGATTTTGTCTTTATTCCTTTGTCTTTTGAAGAGAAATGTAAATATTCAATTTATTTAGTAGGTTTTCGTTTTCCTACTTTGGGTTTATCTTACTCAAAAATTATCTTATTCTCCGACGCACTAATTATTGAATAGGTCAGATATCGAATTTAAAAAACCCACAAGAAGTTAGAGAAGCAATACTTAGGTGAAGAGTCACCCAAAATGTAATAAAATAAGAGTATTAAAATTTCCAAACACGAATTCAAAGTGTATACCTGAAAATAAGTCGATTTCATAACACCGGTGCAAATGCTCTAAGCCCAGACCTTTACCTCCGGTAACCTAGGTATACTATATATTAAAAGCAAAACAATAGTTCTGTATACCAAAAAGAAGACTGATACAACTTAAATTTTTACAGATTCTCTAAATTAGAGCAAATTTCCAAACCACAATTCCAATTTCTCTGCTTATTCCGTATAAATTACACCTAGCCCTGGCCCAAGAATGTCGCGCGACATTGCGACACCAGTATCAGGTCTCATTTCTCATTTCTCACCTCTCACAACCGGCACTCTAACATGTGAGAAAACCCAGGCTCACTTAAGCACAGCACTTATTTCCTAAACTGAACACACACAAACCAAACAAAACAAAAAAAAAAAGGACTGGAAAATGGCAGAACCTTCTGAAATTGTCCCTACGGATATTCCGGAATCCACGGCTCCTCCTGCAGAAGAGGCTCAACAGGCAGAACAGCAACAAGAACAACAAAATGCAGAGGACGAGCAGCTTCCAGAAACAATAAATGAAGATAATCTCGACGGCGAAGGGGCAGGAGCCATTGCACAAGATGGGGTTGAACCCGCGGATGAAGATGAGCCCAGTCACAGGTCTGAGGACGAGCAATTTGGCGACGAAACGGGCGACTTGGGCGAAAATAGCGGGAACGAGTATGACGACAACAACATTTTCAGTATGAAGCCACATAAAGACGAGGCACGCGCCGGTGAACAAACACGCAAGAAGAAAATCAGAAAAAGCGGTACTGACGACGCTCCAGGCCCTAGTCTTGAGGCACAGGTGCCGATGGAATATAACGAGTATCTGGAAACCGGAATAGATTATGCAAATGAGGACCCACACACCCGCAAACGGCGGCTATTGGAAGAGAAAATGGACATGGCCGTGAAGAACCGCACGGTCAAGAGGCGGAAAGCGGACGAGGACGACTTGGAACGGATGCAGGATGACCGGATTGATTTTTTGAAGAATAAGATGATTGAAGCAGCAAATTTGGACGTCGAGAAAAACTCGCAGGGCCAGATCGCCACTGAGAAATTGAAGCTTTTGCGTGAGGTCATGGACACAATGGCAAAAGCCGATCTTGCCATCTCTATTTTGGATAATAATCTTCTTGAGGCAGTCAGATTATGGCTTGAACCATTGCCCGATGCATCAATGCCAGCCTACCAGATCCAGAAAGATTTGCTCAATTCGCTCACACTGTTGCCGATCAAAACAGACCATCTTGTGGCCAGTGGCATTGGCAAAGTGTTGGTTTTTTACCAGCGCAGCAATAGAACCGAGCCAAACCTCAAGAAAATCGTGGACAAGTTGATTGGTGAATGGACGAGGCCAATTTTAAACAAGTCTGACTCGTACAAGGACCGTACAATCCGGTTTAACGACTACAACAAGGCGAAATTCGCCAATAAGTTATCGCTGCAACGCACGAAAACCGCCGAGCCCAAATCGCTTTATGAACAACAGGCCGAGCGTAGAAACAGAGCCGCCATTCCTAGTGCACGTACTACTGCCTATAAAATCGCGCCGAAAGTGGATCCTAGCTTGTTGATGAGACAACAGCGTGGACACGGTGAGATGTTCAACAGAATCAACCGGAAAATGACCAACTCACGCAAGAAAGTGGCAAAGAAGTCCGGTCCTTCTATTGAGGGTAAAGGTTTGTCGATGTAAGTGTTAGATCTGGGCTTATTTCCAATGTTTGGGGGAAAGGTCTGTGTAGGTACAAGAGGGTGAAACTTTTTTCATATAGGATCTGTTACATTATAATCACACGTCTTTTTTTTTCTTCTTTTTTTTCTATTAGTTACCATTGCTGGCGATTATGTGTCCAGATACTCTTCCTCTCACTCAAGAATTAAGCATTGATCGCAGGATATGTCATTTGTTCAAATCAATACAATTCTGCAACTTCGAAAGGAGTAAAACTTCTCGTTTGCATAACAAAACATACATATCTCAACGTTAATGAAAACTTGGAGTTGCAATGTTCTTTATTTAATTCAAGTATCGAAAATTCAAACCTTTTCTTACTTAATTTGACTCCGAATCACCAATTATCTACAAGAAAATCACGTCTACGTCCTAGATTTTATCCAAATAAACGTTTTTCATATTGACTCAAGCAAATCATATGAGCTCACGGGCTTAGGAGACTTGAAATTTAGTTGAATTGAAATTCTTACTCCAGAACTTTATAGAGAGTTTTGATCTTTGGTGTTTGAAATTGGATATCATACCTTGTGGCATATAGTCAAAAGTCTAATAACGAATCCCGCATAGCAAAACCCTGTATTGAATCCGGAAATAGCTTTAAAGACCCATTGCAGCATCGATTTCGAAATATAACCAGTTTCTGAAATGATCAAATAACCGTGTCATGCCACATGGCGAATCACACTTCAACCAGTAAAAAAAAGCAGAGAAATCACCCCGTTTTTCCACCTTGATCTGGTGTGCGTTCTAGCGTTGAAATAATCTGATTCCAAAACTACAACTAAATCTACCATCACAGGAGACCCCGTGAACAACTACAAGTGAAGAAAAGATAATCAATGTATCGTACTATTATATAGGTATGTGAATAAGCGGACCCAAATGCAGCTGCGGACAACGCGGAAAACTTACGATCTTGGCTTCTCCTTCTTCTCCTTCCACAAAGCCAACAAGGAAACACCAGAGACCTTGACGACCTTGAATCTAACACCTGGAATATCACCCTTAGCCTTACCTCTTCTACCGAAACCGGCCAACAAAACCTCGTCGTTCTCGTCGACAAAGTTCAAACAACCGTCATTTGGCACGAAAGCAGTCACCTTCTTACCGTTCTTGATCAACTGAACACGCACACACTTTCTGATAGCGGAGTTAGGTTGCTTGGACTCAATACCGATCTTCTCCAACACAATACCCTTGGCGTGAGAAGAACCTCCAAATGGAGACGACTTGAAAGCTGTTCCCAACAATCTAGCCTTGTAAGATTGGTCGGCCCATCTGTTGTTACGTCTGTGGACTCTCAATTTTCTGGCGGAGTTAAGACCTCTTGGTTTACCGTTACCCATGGTTGCAGAATGTAGATAATAGAGGAAAGGAGGGTAAGAAATTTTCGAAGACTTTTTTTTTCCGGTCCTTGCGCGCAGCTCACCCGCTGGCACGAAGGTGAGAGTCACGTGATACGCGGGCCTTGTCAAATTATCGCTCTATTGAGGGTTTCGCTCATGTGCGGAATTCCGCCATAGTGAGAGCAGGCAATATGCAGGTAAGCGTGGGTGGAGGTCACGTGCGAGGGCTCAAGCCCTAACCGAGCCTTTGTTTCAGTCTCAGTCTCAGTCTGTCTTCTTTTCGCCGCCTCCCCTCCCCTCCCCTTCCCCGCAATATTACCTCGTTCGATCTCAGAACTTCAAATTAATGAATACCGTACGGGTGATTTTGACAAAACATTTTGAGTGTGATTTTACATATATTCGTTAATTTTTGTATTGGAAAAAAAAATACTGGGCTGAGAGACGTGAGATGTGGGATATATAGAGCAATTGATAAATTAGGCTATGAAAAGTAATTGATTTCAAGAGGTTTCAATAACATTTTGACAATTAGCTTTTTAATCAAAACAAGTTTCCAAAACTTGGGAAACTGACGTTTTACGTATCAAGCTGGATCTGCTTTTTTAACCTACAGATAAGTGCACTTGTCTTGCTTGGGAAACTAGAGATTTCACCGTTAAAGGATAACTTTTTGTCTCCGTAAACTCTCTTCACATTTCGAATCTTCAAAGTATGAATACAAGAATCTGTAAAAATAAAACGAAATACAAGCAGAAGATCAATTCGAATTTAAGTTCCGAGCCACTAAAACTTATACTTCTAAAAAGTTACTACTACTTTCAAAAAGAAAACAGAACCCATTGACTTAATGGTTTTGGGATTACGATCGTTTTCTTGTCTACAGTTTTAATCAAAAGGCAAGATTAAAAAATCAATGCAAGATGTCTTCCATAATAAATATATGTGCCAAAAGTATAAACAAACATTATGTTCATCCACCACTTCTCTGCTACCTGATTCTCATTCTTTGTTTGCCCTTCAAAACCTTCAAAAGAGCCACGAATAGCAAATCAAGCTGGTCCTTAAACATGAATAATAATCCTTGTACAATAACACCTTTTAGCAATTGTGGCGCCACGCCTTTATATAAACCCTTGAGTCTCTCTGTTTTCCACAAATGGGCTAATGCTTCAACAAAACTCGCAAATTTGATATCCTCGTCTTCTTCTTCTTCTTCTTCGTCTTCCTCAACGTACCCAGCCTCTTTACTCTTGGTTGCAGCATGTTTATGGCCGACTTTCTTTTGAAGCATGGCCTTAGATACAATCAAAGGTTGAGTTGCAAGTGTGGCCAAAGATTTGGCACACATTCCAAGGGTGAAACTTTCTAAAGGACCCAAAAACTCCTTTCCTTCGAAAAATATCTGTTTTAAGCGCTCGTACGAGCCATAAGTAATCGAAGGATTCACACATAAGACCAACGAGACTTTCAAGCCTTTCCAAAATCCATGTACGCCTTCATGCACGTAAATCTCCTTCGCTAGTTGGTACAAAGAGCGGTGCTGTTTATCTGTTTGTTGTTGTGTAGTAATAACCCCAATTGGCATCGTGAAAAGCTGTGAAATTGCTGCTGCAAGTGCCCCCAAAAACAATTCTGTTGCTGTCAGATGCTTGTATGTGGCTGCCGTTTTAGTAATTCTTGAGTATGTCTGCCGAACTAACGAATACCAGTAAAAATAGGAGAAACTCTGCGCAGCAGAGCCCAAAATCGAAGAAATCAATCCGTGGTACCAGCCCAAAACGCCCTTTTTTGCATATATCTTCTTCAACACGTCAACCGTATTTTTATACTTCAACTCAGCTCGCTTTTTATTAAGAAGAACTGTATTTTCGCCCGTGCTTGCACTTAAAATATCATATTCACTTTCAGCTCCGCTGCTGCTACTTCCACTTCTGCTAGATTTCGGTGATTCGGATGTATCTTGTTTCTTCACTTGGGTTTGAATAATTGTTTTGCTCAAGTCTAACGGATACACCAAAGTGTTGGCAATTGCAGATGCCAAAGCCCCACTAGCGGCCTTTTCCAACGGCGTGAGGGCCATTTTTTCTTAATTTTTTAATTTTTCTTCTTCTTTTTTTTTGACTTTGATCAAGACCCGTGGAAAGGCTCGTGTTAGGTTTAACGATAAATGATTCTTGATCTAGATGGTAAAACTTGTGATGTGGAGTCAAACAAAGTTTATGAGTTTATGAGTTTATGTTAGCGTTTATATGACAAATCCGGAAGATTCTGGAGGTAGTCAAGCAATTGGATCGGATTCGAAAAGATCCCGCAAGATTCTCTTTCTATACTTGGTGTTTCTTATCTTGTTTAATTGAATGATTGAATGATTGATTGATTTCGGACCGGCGCAATTGCGAGGATTTCTATAATCTTTGTTTATCCTTTGTTTTTCTCTTTTTTTTTTTTTTCTTTGTTCCTCTTGTGCAATAAATTTCACAGCCCAGCCATGACAAGTTGACTTGTGATAAGTCTTTTATATGTTTTTTTAAAAAAAAACACACGGGCCGAGGATGCATGCGACAATGCGCGCGAACCGAGGAACGAAAGATCGTATCGTTGCCCCACACATTCTTTTGAAGCCCCAAGTACGATAACTCCTCTCAATATATCGGATATCGGGTCCCTGTGTGCAGTCCCTAAGTCACGTGATCACGGCAGGTCCTGTTCTCGTTCACGACCAATTGTTCTTCTGAAATTTATGGGAGCAGACTCCGTTTTCATGGCCTTGCCTGGACCAATTGGCTTTCCCTTTGCAATCGGTGCCAGGGCTCTTGAAGGAGGCGCGTGTGCAGGCGAGGCCTCGGGTCGATAAAGCCGACTTGATGGATTCCGCATTTGGGAGTAAAGATCATTTTCCTGCTTTGTTCTTTTGTGCGGCGGTTTTGCCAAGAGTTTTTGTATTGCGAGTTCGTTGCTTTTGCTTTTCTTCTTGCTGACTTTCGGTGGAATTACACTGGATTTAGCACCAGCTTTTCTGCCGGGTAAGTCCGAGGTAATCTCGCCGTTTATAGCAGATACCTTCTCTTTTTGGATCGGCTTAGCAGTGTTGATAGCAGTGTCAATTGCATTAGCTGGAGCAGTAGAAGTAGGAGCATTAGCAGTAGTAACATTAGTAGTAACATTAGTAGTAACATCAGCATTAGTAGCAGTGATTGGAGGAGCTCGGGAATTGGCTGCAACCTCGGAGTAAAGCGGTTTCCGATCGTGCAAAATACCTTGTTCAAAAAGGTATGCCACCAACTGGCGAAGCCGGCTTCCCAAAGAAGTTGGCAAATGACGAAGCGAATCGATTTTCTCCAGCAAGCAGGTCACGTGCACGTGGGTATAACATTTCTTCATAAGAAGCGTGGCCATGGTCATCCAAATATGGTTTTCCGAGCAATCGTAGGCCATAAGGAAAAACGCATACGGCAACACGTCGCCGGTAAATGTCCTCTTCACTAGTTCATTAGTACGCGAGAGAACACTGGGCCAGGATGAGAATTTTGCCAATTCCCGTACCACGACCGCTTCTGCTGCGGATCTGCTTAAAACCGGAATGCCCTCAAAATACCGGTCTAATTGAGGACCAAGACCGGCTCTTAATGCAAGCGAAAACTGTTCGTTCATCGTACTTGTGATCTGCTTTCTCTCTAACTCGGGTCCTGTTAGAAAGTTTAGAAATTCGTCCGCTGTTTTTGAACAGTAAAAGCTGTGAAATGCCGACCGGCGGGCGAAATTCCGCATGAGATGGAAATACCATTCCGGGAAAAGACCCGCCAGGTGTTTTTCTAAAATGTACGGCGTATCGTTAGTATAATCCTGCTTGGTTTTCACGTACTGCAGCGGCAACCAAGCCGACGTGGCCAATACAAAATCAGAGTCGCTGGGGCCTCGCCAGTGAGAGCCTTCTTCCACTCGAAAAACCTTGAATTTATCGAGATGTGCACGGAATTCGGCCGTTCGTATATCTCTAGTGGGTGCAGATGACATTGATGGTTGTAGAAAAGAAAACAGAAAGGAGCTGGATTGTCAAATAGGATACTGATAAGCAGTAAGCAAAAGGCGCAAAATGCAAGAGTGAAAGGAAAAAAAATGAAAATGCAAAGATAAAAATGAAAATAAATTCAAAAGTAAAAGTAAAAGTAAAAGTAAACTTAAGGCGTGGTTTCCTGTTGAAGAAATGAAGATGGATATCTGGATTTTGGGATCTGCACGTTGCGGAAAAATAAATACTCAACTCGCGGCTTTTCGCGTAACTACAGTGGAGCTGCTGCTGCTGCTGCTGCTGCGGGACCACCAAACTTCAATTAGGCGAAGTCCCGGCTTTTTTCTTTTTTTAATTAAAAATTATGACCTTTTTTTTGGTTGAAGTTTTTGTTTCATTTTTATTTGTTTTTCATATTTGTATACCTTCGATTTCGAGAATAATTCAAGTTGAGTTTTTGGAAGGTTGGGTACTGAAAAAACCATCCAAGTTTATTAGTTGAATTGCCCCCGATTTCTTGTATAAAATTATGTGAATGGACTTGGGATCCACTCTAGATCCCTCCACTTAATTCGAAGTTAAGTTTTTTTAGAAGAAAAAATTATACAGCTTCTATGCTTTCCACTTAGTGCCCTCGTTCTCTCGTTCTCTCGTTCTCTTCTTCTGGTTTTCTTGCCCTTGGACTTGTTGTACAGTACTCATAAGACAAAAGTTTTGCAGCTAAAACCACCCAGTCACTCCGTTCATTTCCTAGTGTCACTGAAGAATTCACGTCGTTGGCGTCAGGTTCGAGTGGGTATCGCTACCCGCTAATGCATGATTGTTATATGTAATTTAAGATAGCCCTTGTCCTACTTATTAAGGCAGAAGGGAAATGGCTTTATAAAATGGTTTCATAGTAATAAGTCCGAGAGACGAGTTGGCAAAACTTGGCCGAGAGGTGCTAAACCAAGACAATAGATTGTAGCACACTGGCTATACTAATCCGGTAACAATGTTTACTAGTGCGTCCACTCGGGTTTAGCCAAGAAGGACAGCCCTTTGTCGATCACAGAGAGACATGGGGACCCTAACAGTTTGTTTTCGGAATAGTTCAAAGCCCCAATTTCTCTGGACTTGGCGAAAGTCTTATTTTTGACCTGATGATATAAGACTAGTTTCCAAACCGCATTGAGGTGGTTTCACAAATCACACGTTGAAATGTAGATAAAAACTTTTGTATAGAAAACTATAAGACAAAAATAAATAATTGGTTACGTTTTATCCTTTTTGCCGCATGAGATCCCCGGATCATCGCTGAAGACTCAAGAAAACTAATAAAATGGGCAATTCTCAGTGAAAAGCAGCGTCCTTCCGAGAAATAATTTGCTAATTCTTCTTCTTCTTCTATGTGGCATCACGCTATTCATAAAATAATCAATTTTTCCAAAATAAATCACCACCACTTAATCACTTTCCGATCAGTGCCACAGCTCACTGATTTATCCTTGTAGAATGCCACGGTTTTGATACGTCCTTCATGGCCCTCTAGCTTCACATCAACTGATTTATTAACAATATCAAGGCCACGAATCACCCCGTCATCGCCAATCACCCAAATTCCGCTTCCATCATATCTCCATTGAATTCTTGCATCGCTAAACTTATCCTGTGGCGAGGAAGTATTTAAATTGCAAAGAATCTGGTTCCTCAAAATGACCTGGTCATCTTTTGGACCCACTTCTTGCATCAGCACAAGAATCACCCTCATGTGTGGTTCATGCGACGTTCCTACCGCCACAAGAGGCACATTTCCTTCATTTCCCGCATAGATCTTCACACACATCGGCGTGAACCCTGAGGCGCTGAATTCTGCATCGTTGAGAGCCACACGACAATCAAGATACATGTTAGTTTTGTCAGTATCCATACATATAACATCCATAAGTGTGATTTCTCGCTTGCATACAAGCACATATAGCTTTTCTTGGTAAATCACTGCATCGAAACAGCTTCCCTGATTCGTTAGCTTGAAGGGCTGGCCCACCGGTATCATTTTGGCCCCTGAATCTTGAACCTCGTGCACTTTTACATAGAAATCCCAGCCCATACTTACCAAATGTAATTTGTCGTGCCATTTGACAATCTTGATATCTGTCACAAGTCTAGGGTGGATCTGCGTTTGTGACAAGGTGTGGAAATTCTGCAAATCCAGCGACAATCTACCAATAGAAACGCATCCATTCATGCCACATAAAAATATGAGTTCGGCTTCAACTGCAATGCGTCGTATAACGACATTTCCAATCACAGCCCGGACTCGTGCCACCTCTTTTTGTGTCTCAAGATCTATAATCACTACACTTTTGGTAGACGTTGCCAAAAGAGCATATTGGCCATTTTCTCTTGAAAGAATTGCACTATCTACTACTAACTCACTAACAGAACCTAGCTCCAGCATATTTTTTGGATACGGCGCCAGCCACTGCTTGAATTGATTTTCCTTGATTTTCTGCAAGTTTTGGTCAAGTTCTCCTTCAAATTCGGGCGCCTTTTTTTCATCTATATCAAGATATCTGAGCCT
This sequence comes from Metschnikowia peoriensis, assembly GCA_030573015.1. Taxonomy (NCBI): domain Eukaryota; kingdom Fungi; phylum Ascomycota; class Pichiomycetes; order Serinales; family Metschnikowiaceae; genus Metschnikowia; species Metschnikowia peoriensis. The sequence goes on along the minus strand of JAJMCO010000181.1, from coordinate 3,049 downwards.
ATCGGCGATAATACTTTCAAGTGTTTCCTCATGCGGAAGGTCGGACCGAATGATGTTTCCGTGTTCAGTTTCAAATGCTTTTAGGGTTTCTAGATACCCGTTTTCCTTGAGGAAATGTGCTACAAAGCTATGGACCGACATGTGCAGTGTTTTCTTTTTCGTTTAAATAAAGAGAGAGTTTAAGATGAAATTCTCCAACTCTGAGATCTGGGGAAGCCGTTCTCGGTCACGTGATCTGGCCGTTTTCGAGGCAGTTTTGGTTCTCTGATAAGCGAAATAACTTCTTAATATATATCTTTTCTTTTTGTAAATCTCACTTATCACATCCCAATTTCTATCTCTATCTAATGTCCGTCTAATTCGGGTTTCGGGACCCCCCACCTCTCACAGTAACTCTTGGTTTGGTCATTCGGCCAGTATTTCAACGGCACTGTTTGGACTTTTACGTCCGGTGCTGATTGGGTGAAATTCAGGGGAATCCGAAGATTTCCCGAGACTTTCGAGGCCTCGAATTGGACCGTTTCCTCTAGCTCTGCAAGAAGATTTTTGATTTTAGCTGGCTCAAGCATATCATGGGCATTTACCGAGGCCCAATTTGGAGAGCGGACGAATTCTTCCACCACTTTTTGGATTGCGATTCCTCGAGCATCATAGTAAAGACTCTTGTCCTTAAAAGAAGCGTGGCGAGAGTTAGCTTTGATAGATCTGACTGCAAGAAAGTTTCTGCGGGGAAGACACTTATCAAGAGCCATGAAATAAGTGTTGGTTTCTTGAGCTTTGAGTTTCTTATTTCGCTTCTTCATCTGTGTTTTTGAAAGAATCCCATCGCTATTGTTACCATCACTCTCACTATCGCTTCTTCCCTCACTTAAATCATCCATATTTCCTGTAATACCGCTTTGATTTGATAAATTATCATTTTTTAAAGAAACGTTCAGCTCTGTCGTGTCATCCATATCCAATGCAATCTCGTTCTTGTCATTTGAAGAATCTTCCAAATCATCCATATCCAAATTGATCTCATTACTATCCTTCAACTCATCATCAACATCATCCATATCTAGAGAAATTTCGTTTTTATCCTCTTTTTTGGAACCTTCAGAAACCACTTTCCTTCTCTTTGCTTCATTAGCCAAAGTATCTGAAATTGGCCCATCGATTTCCCGAGCCGTGTGTTTCACTGTAGCCTCGAAAAACGTGTGCATGTGCAGCGAAAACCAGTTTGTAGGCCGGAGATAGTTTAATGCTTCTGTAGCTAAAGGAGAGCCCAAACGGCCATTTTCCATATCTGCTTTGAGAAACGGCTTGTGTCTTAGAAGCCTTGCCTTATTGCCATATTGCCATATTCCTTTAGGCCAGTCATGTGATAGCACAACCCCGGAAGATCCCAGGAGTAAAAGTTTGAGGAAATTCTTGGGTTTTATATGATATATAGATCTGATGGTGGAATTATTATACGGCAATGTGTAAGCTGGTGGATTTTTACTTTTGGCATTAACAAAACTCTGGTGATTATATATTCCACTAAGGCCCAGAATCCTAATTCCTTTATACCAGATCGTACCATATTCTCCTAAATAATATATTCCTGGAGCAACCCAGCCTCCATATTGAAGTTCTCTCATATACAGCGACAGTTCGTGATTTCCTCCAATGAAAACTGTAAGCACCGGCGCCTTTTTGCGGCCCAGGTAATAGTCTTTGAAATCCCCCATTTCCAAATATTTACTGGGTACATTCATCGATTTAAGGTCCTGCTGATTTCTGATTGCCTGGAAATCTCCGCAGATGATAAGAAGTTCCGCCAGTTTCGGGAGACTTTCGTATATTTTATTGAGCTGGCCATGACAGCAGCCCTCAATGGCCACATTGACGGTCTTCATTGTGGAAAAAAAGTACAAAATTTGGGGGACTCTGGCATGCCTATTAATGAAGTGAAAACGGTGAAGTCCTGGTCCATCATCAATGCACCCGTACACCTCACCTTATAGTTTGAAGGATAATTTAGCCTGATAAATCTACCTATTATTGACAGTGTTTTCCTTCTTTTCTTTCTATTTTCTACATCGTTTTCAATTTATTGGTTTTCATTTATTTGTGTCAATTGCACGGGTTTGAACCAGACTTAAACACTAAAAATGAATGTAATTTCTACACTCTCAAGCAGTTTCTAGTAATTGGATATTCACTTAGGTAACAAAATATACACAGGCGTTTAGAACTTGAACACGTGGTCCTTGGTGTAGCCCAACTCGGCCAAAATACCCGAAACCTCACCTTGGTCAGTAGGAGACACCTTGTTTCCGGAAATGGCGTTGTACATAGGTGGAGGACCACAAACAAAGATCTTGGAGTCAGCAGAAGGACCAGCCAAGTGTTCCTTCAAGAACGACTTGTCGATCTGGCCCGAGTGGCCAGTCCAGCCGTCTTCAGGCTTGCTGACGAAGTAGTGCACGTTGATCTGGTCCTTGTGGTCAGCAACGATTTTGTCCAACTCCTTCTTCAACAAAATGTCCTTCTCAGTGTTGGAGCCGTAGTACAAGTCAACCTTGGTGTTGTCCTCGGGGTTCTTGCTGATTTCGTGGATCAACTGGTACAAAGGCGTGATTCCAGACCCGCCACCAATCAAAGTGATCTTCTTGAACTGGTTAGGCTCCCATTTCCACTTGACGATAGGACCTTTGAAGCTGACGGTGTCGTTAGGCTTAAGGTTGTGCACGTGCTTGGAGAATTTGCCCTCTGGGTAAGTCTTGATGACAAATTCAATGGTACCTTTTTGCTCAGGGTCGGAAACCGGCGTGTATGGTCTAATCACGTTGTTTCCCTTTTCGGTCACGTATTTGGCCATCAAACAAGAGGCCGTGACCAAACCAGAAACTTCTTCTGGGCTGTTCAACTCAAACACGTAGTGCTTGGTGTTTGGCGAGATTTCCCACGAGTCCTTCAACTTCAAGTCGACCCATTGAGTGCCATCTTTGAAAGTTTTCGAGGGCTCGTTCCAGATCTTAGGACCGGAGAAGTGCCACGCAATTCCGGCAGCGCCAATGGC
>JAJMCO010000180.1:0-24972 GCA_030573015.1 Metschnikowia peoriensis | reverse complement strand
AAGGATTTCTTGGAAGAGGCTTTGACCAGCCAGCATGAGGACCGGCCACTTTCCACGCTTGCTGTTGATGGAGGAATGTCAAAAGCCGATGAGATTCTTCGAATCCAAGCTGACATCTTGGGACCATGTGTGACTGTGAAACGGGCCGTTGTGGCTGAATGTACCGCGTTGGGTGCAGCTATTGCAGCAGGCTTATCGTTTAAGGACGAAGAGGAACGAGTGTGGAAAAACTTTGATGATGTGGTGGAAGCAATCACGGGCGAGGAAAACGAGAAAAACGTGTTCAAGGCCACTTTACCTGATGCCGAGCGTAGAAAGAACTGGAGACGGTGGGAGCGGGGAGTAGAGCGTGCCATGAACTGGACCGATGACGACTAGCCCAAAAGTATCCCCATCTATAGAGTTTCCGTTATTCTTATTTAATATACAATACAGTTTTAGTAACTATCCGGGTCAAGCGAGTGAAATACTTAGGGGGAATGATGAGTTGGGTGAATCAATTCATATCTTTCGAAGTGGACAAAACCTCTGGATTAGTCTCTCCTGTGAAGATCAGCTATTAAACTTCAATCTCAAAACGAAGCTCTACAAATCCAAAGAGCTCGGGATGAGAACATCATTATTTCAAGCCAAGAATGTAGAATCGCATGTCAAATTTAATGCCTTGTGAGCTTCACCAACGATTCTCTTTTTCCGCTTCACTATCGTCACTATCGTAATCATCAATATCAATTCCCGACTGGTCAGAGGCACCCAAGATATTCTCCTCTTCGTCATAATCATCTTCACTGAGTAAAACTGACCGGTCAATTACACTCAATTCGCCCAAGTTATCTACCAAAAACGAGGAGTCAGCAAGAAGATTTTCTTGTGGTTCCTTTTTGGGTGAAAGGGAGGATATCAAGTTGCGAGCAAACTCTGTGCCCTTTTTTGTCAATTCCTCAAATTCGTTCTGCTGCTGGTCGAGCTTGTATCTTACATCACTAACAAATTTGTTACTGAGCATAGCAGATGCCTTTTTCTTGAGCTCATGAGGTGGGAGCAAACCTGCTGGTGGTGAAAATAAAGACGAAGCAGTTTTTCGAAGCGATGAACCGGGTGTTGCCGGTGCTTTAGGGGCGAAGAATGACATTGAGTTTTCTTTTGGTGTTTCACTCGAGCTGAAGATTGTGGATGCGGTTTTCCGAAGCAGAAGCAGATCGGATCCATTTTGAAAAAGCGTACTGACTTTGCTTTTTATTGTGTTTACCTCATTATTGGCCTTCGTATACATTGAATCCATGAAATTGCTTGGCCCAATGCTTCTTTGCAACTGAGCCTCGATCTCTAGAATCTCAAATTCAAGCAACTCCTTTTGCTTATTGATGTCGGCGAGCTTGGTTTGTTTGGCAGCGTATTTCGATAAAAGCTCATTTCTAGATTCAGTTGGACTGGCCTCAGTGTTTTCAACTGCTTCTTTTTCAACCGCCTGTTCCACCGCAAATGTAGGTCTAAATGGTGAGCTAGGCTGTTGCCTTTTACTAATAGTGCTTTTCAAGGGCAGTCCAGTATTTGTTTCATGGGAGTTTTTAACCGGTGACCCATCGAAAACGCTTCTGGCTCTATGAAAAGAAGCCTTTCTTTCTAAATCAGCATTCTGCCTGCTGTTGAATTTGGGAGGATCATAACGAAGTGCGTAGGCATCACTTGCACTATCGAGATGGGGTTTTTTCGGTGATAGGTTAAACTTCGCCAAGCCAGTAGATTGCGAGATATTGCGGTTACGTGGCGAAAGCACCTGCGGCTTTCTTGTTTCCATTATTATTTATTATTAAAGACTGTGATTGTATATTTTTTAAGGTTTTCACATCTTTCTTTTGATTAGCAAAGATTGTGATGCGACTCATTTACCGAATCGGGAAAGAACGTCAACAAAAGAAGCTCCAGTTTGTTTTCAGCGTAGTGCAAATGATCTTTCCATGGAAATAATGTTTGTTTTTTATTTTCAATCTTAGAATAAAAGTAGGTGTGATAAATTAAAAATTATCATTGGCATTGACATTGGGTCCTTTCTGATAAAGCGTGAAGTGTGCCTTTGTCTGATTGTTGCAACTTTTGCAGCAAGCGCGATACGCACAAGGCACTTCGTGAGCAATTTTGCTGATATAAATGACAATTCTTCTGAAATTTATTCTGACCCTCTCTCTTTGTATTTGAAAATTTTTACTAAGGGTTGTGAAAAAGGGGGTATTTGTTGTCTTGGGGTTTTCTTTGTTTTTGTGGTGTTTCAAAATTATACTTGTGGACCCCTTTCAGGACCCTCATAGCGAAACACAATTAATATTGTGTTGATTAAATTTATGTCGGGCAATACAAGGTTCTATTCTGACAGTTTTTCCTTGAATTTTGATAAAGAAATTGTTTATAAATTTGGGTGCTCTCGTTCATGGAACTTTTTCTATCTGGAAGGACTACACTTTTTGTTTTATAATATTTAAATTATTCTCGTACACGCGTCGATAATAAAATATGTTAGAAGAAGAACAAAAATTTACACATGCCATTTAAAGAATAAATTATGCTTTCGATGAAAATGATCCAAAGATTGTAGTTTGAAATTGTTTTGCTTTTCTTTTGCTCCTTTCGGGAATCATTACTCCTTGATAAGTCAAACGAATATTGTTTGATACACTAGTAACGCAAAATGCGAATTTTTTGATTGGGATTAAAACTTTAACTTTTCGTTTTACCATCGAGATAAAATAGTAACTGAAACTCGAAGCATTTAATCCGGCTCGAAGATTATACTTATTTTTCTCAGACTAACTAAACTTTTATATCATGGAGCTGATTGAACTGGTGAGGCTGTCGACACAACTCCTTCCCGAAGTAAAACGCGTATCAAATATTCAATTTCTCCAAATAGGATTGAATTCGAGTAGAGGGGCCGAATCAGCACAGTGGGGTTCAAAGCATTAGGCTTTTTGAATAAACAAAATCTTTAAGAGCTAGGGATGCTTGAAGCCTTGTTCTAGGGCTTTTCAACTACCCTATGCCTAATGAATTTCCATGAGTCCAAGTTCCTGAGCACAGTACAATTTCTATTTAGCGAGGATTTCTAACATGATGTTTTTGGGGAAGAAATTACAGAATATAATTGGAAACTTATCATGATTCTTTCAGTTTTGTTTTGTTTGTTTGATACCATCATGTTAGTAAACACCAAGAAAGCAGGAATCTCAACCAAAAACTTTTGAGGGTCAGGGTAAAAATCTACTCGTCAAATGAAAAATGACACTATTTTTGGCTGGGTTATTAAGAACTCATTTCAAAAATTTAAATCTTGGGACTTCTCTCAATCAGGCAATTTGTCTCCCCGCAAGTGAAAGAGGTAAGTATTGGTGGGTGCGTAGCAGCACTTTCCGAACCAACGCCCTGTAATCTCACCGAGTTCATTAATTAAAAGACAAATGTCTCAAATTCTTATGTAGGTTCAACTTTTATAACAAAGATTTATTAAAATGTCTATACTTTCTTTTTTGAAGCTCAAAAGAAAAGATAAAGAGGGCAAGAGATCCAAAAAGGAACACAAGAGCGATCAGGCCAAGGAATTTCACCAGAAGACCGAAGATAAAGCCCCCAAGAAAGTTGAAACGGTTAGCGAGAGCCTTGAAGCCAAGGTTTCAGATATGACAGCAATTCAAGGAAGATATGCTGATAACTACTACTCGAAATCAAATCTAGCCCCCAACTACTACGGTCGTTATAGATCTGGTCTCAACAGGGAAAGGGATCAATTTCTATACTGTGACAGTATCTTATATTCTGAGCTATTGGATCCTTAGGGTAACACCAACTGAGAGAGAAAACTAAGGGTCTGAGGTTCATGTAATATGGCTTCTCTTCAAAACGCTTTTCTTATACAGTGACATCTTTTAAAGTATCCGTTGAAAATGATTAATGGGGAGTGGAGGATTTAAGTTCTTATCAAGAAAAGGGTTATATTGCTATCCTCTGAGAATTGTATTTCTCTCTTATAATTATACTCAATATTTACAAACAGTGTATTTCTTATGAACAAGCCCGATACTGGTAGCAAAAGCTGATTGTGTATCGCAGCAAAATTCTTTCAAGATCACATACATGAAAGCATTGCCTTAAGAAATGGAAGAAATCAAATTGAACAAAATCAAACAGAAAGCATGCTAAAATTCATGTAGAAACGGGGGTTACCAAATCCACGTAGTTAAGCAAAACAGTTCTCGCTCCTGGGCATCCACTCTTGTAAGCAATCAGATTGTTAGCGCATAGCTCAAAAAGTTCGTCTCCATCATAGAAAAGTCTACGCTTAAATCTGCGCTTAATTCTCTCAGTGGTTAAATTGAAGCCAGTCTGTGGTTGGTTGCTCAAAACCAAGTTTCCAAGGTTATCAACACTCAAGTACTCTTCTTGGCCATTCAATTTCAAGAGCCCCTCCGACTTAAAGTCAAACAAGCTTCTTCCCGTGCTCAAAACTAAGTTGCCATCTTTAATCACTAATCTTTGGCGGGTTGGCGTCTTGTCTATCTCGGTGATGAACAATGATCCTGTGCGAATAATATCGCTAGCAAGCGCAATCACAAGAAAGGTGAATATTGGAACAAGATTCATACTGTTTGTCTTACACTTCTAAACTTTCAAAAATAACTAGTTTAAAGTTTTCAAAAAGTCCCAGAATCCTTCTACTATTTGTAACCAAGAAACGGCTGAAACTACGATGGCAGAAAGTTGGCCGAAAGTTGGCCAGACTTGGCAAGAAAAGACCAGCAATTCTGTGAGACTCGAGTTCTTCCAAGAGTCTTTTAAGCAGAGACACATATGAACAAAAAGAATAATGTTTTTTAAACAATAGATGGATAAATTATAAGGAAAGTGTGCCTTGAAGAGAATGTGTAGAACAATGGCGAAGCTCGCTAGACTTGTCCCAATTTGGCCTGTAATCCAAAAGTGAAGCAAGCGTAGGAGAGACGAAACAGAAAAAACAGGGGGAAACAAGAACAAGAGAAAAGGAAAGGAAAGGATTGGAAAAAGGCCATTGTATTGATCTCAAACGTCGTAAGTCCCAAAAAATAACCCCCTTTTATGGCCGGCCTAGATTTGGCTTATTCTTGGCATCGAAAATATTGTATCACCAGTCCCAACAAGGAATGCGGAACAAGATTGGTTCCACCTCACAGGTTGCATTGGTTGAAACGAGAAAACAAAAACAAAAAAACAGAGAAAAGACAAAATTGGTTTAAATGCAAGAAGGAGCTTGAGATTGGGGCCTTCTCCCGAGTAAAAATAATGTAGAAGAAAAAAAAAAAAATCGGCTCATTAGTTAATAAGAAAGGAAGTTCAATGACACGCTTCTCATATCAATCATAAAATAGGACCCGCTTTACACGCTCAGCTGAGATGCAATGCGAGATTGAATTTTACGAGCTTCTACAGCGAGTGCAAACTCTTTTTTTATTTTTTCCCAATAATATTATTTTTCTATAATGTTCTAATATACAATCTCCCAGTTTAAGCGTTTTGCAAGTACTCGTCGTTGGCGTAGTGGTACTCGGAAACTTGGACCTTGAACATGTCAGTCTCCTTGTTGTACTCAAGAATCTTGAACGAGGTCAAGTCGTCAACAACAATGTCGGCACCAGCAGCTCTGACCTTTTCTGGGTCGTAGGTGGAGCAGATACCGATGATCATGGCACCAGCATCCTTACCAGCAGTGATACCAGCAGGAGCGTCCTCGAAGACAGCGATCTTCTTTTCTTCGTGGCCGTAACCCAAAGCAGTTCTGGCGTTTTGGTAGCCCATAGGGTGAGGCTTACCCTTGGTGACCTTCTCGGCAGTGATGAAAGTGTCTGGTCTGCGGATGTTCATCAACTTCAACCACTTGGTAGCCAAAGGCAAAGTACCGGAGGTGACAATGGCCCATCTTTGCAAACCGTTCTCGGTCTCGTTCTTGGAGAACTCGTCGAAAGACTTGACAAGCTCAACAGCACCTGGGATTGGTCTGGCGTGCTCACCAAAGCTGTCTGGAATGGCACCCTCCCAAGCAGTCACTTGCTCCTCAATGGCGTCCTCTGGAGACCACTTGGCAATGACATCGAAAGTTCTGCAACCGTGAGAAGTTCTGATAATCTCCTCTGGGTTGACGTGAGGTCTGGTCTTACCGAAATCTCTCCAGAACTCGGAAATGGCACCAGTGGAGTTAACCAAAGTACCGTCACAGTCGAAAAGAGCGGCGTGGATGTTGAAGATAGCTGGTTGTTTCTCGATCGTCATGGTTTATATGTATGTAATGCTAAGTGTAAATGTAATGTGATAATAATGAAGAAAGAAGAATTAAATCAGGATAACGGGGGACATTGCCCGGTCTTATATACCTTTTGCCGATTATTAGATAACTCGGTGCTTTTTCATAATCACCTGCACACGAGGGGCTGATGCAGCGTGCTTAGCGATGTTTTGCTTTCACATTACTTTTTTTCGCACCTATCCAGGTGCTACTTAGGGCGCGGGACCTGCACAATGCTGCCAAGATTGCTCTTTTCTTTTTCCTCATGTCCGAAATTCCTCATGCTCTTACGTAGTTTCGCACGGGGATTAGTGAAACAGTACCATCAGCCCATTTTTCGAAACTTTTTTTGAAATACAGGTTTTCAGTTTTGTTATTTTTTTTTGCTGATCTTTTCTCCGTCTCTTCTTCGTGCTGAAGTTCCCGGCTATCCGGAGGGAGACATTTTTTTGTCCATGATTCGAGACATACGTCATGATGACGTTGGGTGTTTCGTAGTGTTGAATAATAAGGCCAGAGCAATACGTCATAATCTGCAGTCTGAGAAAATCTAGATTGCCAATGTCCAATGTGAACTGAAAAAAAGCACCGTGTATGCAGGCCAAGGAGAGGCAAACACAATGGCCTACAATACTCCTGCAAATAGTTAGACTTTGTCGTTCAGATAACAGTGCCAGTTTATTTCAATGATGTCATGTTGCTTTCACCGCACCATCCAATATTTTTTTTCTTTCTTTTTCACTTCATCCTTATTGGCCACAGCACGTGCTGTTTCGGGCTAAAGCGGTCCACCAAGACGATATTTTTTTTATGCACAACTTTTAATTTTTGTGGTTCTCGTACCACTCCACGACATTGGATCTGTGGATCTGCTGAAAGGGGAAACTAAGACCGCCGATACAAGGGCAAAACCTCTTTTTTCCATTGTAAGTTTCCAACGGATTTTTAGCAGTGCAGGAACACAAAACGGAAATTGAATGGAATGTAATGTATGGCCGTATTTTGAGTTGCGGCTTGGCGTGACAGCAATAAAGATTTTTTGATAAGTAGAAAATTGAACCAAGTTGTAGTGGAGACACCGCAATACGCGGTATGCATGTGTTCTTTCGTAACCCAGCAATCGGATTTTAACACGTAGAACTTGTGGCTTGTGAGATTTGGGATCTCAGGTCCAATTAATTACTGGAGTATGAAAAATCGAAAATTATAGGATTTAGGGGAAAGTGGCTAAGACGCGTTGACCACCGATCCGAAACCGTAAGCCTTTCAAGACTTCCTCTTTGTCACTTAGACAAGAACGAATGAACATGGCCGCACCTCGAAAATACCTTGTTCCAGGGGTCATTTTCGATAATAGCTCAACTGCGGGGAAAATTCTTTGGATGTAATTCTACTCCTTCTTTAATTTTACGACTTCGGGCGAGTCCCAGTGTCATGCCTTTTGAACTCGCAATTCCGGAGTTATTACTATAATCCCATTACAGTAATTCCTAGGAAGTGACAAATATATCTACAGTCTACACAATCAAATCTATCCGAAGAGCGATTTATCATTATGTGCTCAGGATATTCTCTAGTGTCTCAGGATTTTTTTTTTTTTTTTTTTTTTTTTTTTTCTTTCATCAATTTATTAATAATTATGATAGCCTTTTCGGCCTATTTTCCCTGATCTGCGGATTGCAACGCGCACTTCAACGTGTGGGTGGAATTGATGTGAAATACACACTTGAACTGACACACATTTCATAGTTAATTCCTTCCTCCCTGAAAAATATTTCAAAAAATGTCCTGTGAAAACGAGCACTTTCACCATCACAATCATAGCCATAGTCACGGAGGCAACGATGGCCATGATGACCATGATCACGTGCCCCCAGAACCAACATTTACGTCGCAGCTGCTCAATCTGAAAATCAACCTTTTTCAGGTAACAGCATTGAATTTGGCCAATCCTCCCGAGGAGCTAGCGAAACTATTCAAAACCCCTGAAACAAGATATCAGATCAAACCAGTGATTAAGTCTGATGCCGACGAACAGCTCATTATCCATATTCCGTTTTTAAACGGTAGTGTCAAATTGCACAGTGTGATTCTTCGGACTAACGGCGACAAATATTGCCCTCGTACAATCAAACTTTGGAAAAACAATCGTAATATCGATTTCGATAATGTGGCCGATACGAAACCCACATTCACGTTATCACATCCACATGTGGGTATAGCTTATAACGATGATGATGATGAAGAAGAAGACGAAATGCCTGAAATCCTCGAGTCAACTGCTGATTTTGTGGAGCACCATGTTCCTCGTCACGTGTTCACTGGTGTACACACATTGACGATGTTCGTGGAGAATATTCATGGGGACGAAGAGGAGTGCCACTTACACTCTGTGGAATTGAGGGGCGAGTTCACAGAACTTAGCCGGGATCCTGTGATTACGATTTACGAGCTGGCGGCGAATCCCGCTGACCACAAACGTGTGGAGGAAACTATGGCACTGATGGAATACTAGGATCGATGTGAACTAAGGTATTACTATGGTCTATCCAAGACTCATATAACTGAGATATGTGAGGCCTGCGTCTGGAAATGTTGAGATACTTATTGAGTGAAAATTTGACGGTTTATGTGAGATAAGATGAATTTGAGTGGGTAGAAAACAGTACTGACTATAACGATACCAGTGTTTTCCAGCGGGGACCTTTACTGCACACTTTCCAGAAGATACATGTTTGTTGAAATAGTGTTTGTATTTACGAATGAACGAAATTAACAGAGAAGTATTTTTGTTAAAGTCGTGGCGTAGTCCTCAGTGATCAAAATGTTAAGGTGTGGGACTACTTTGCCGTGTAAGCGCATGCTGTTGGCACTCGCGTCAACCGGCGCAGTAACCTCGCCAGTTCCTGTAAAAGCATGAAGCCACAAGCAATGCGATGTTGCGGACCTTGTTAAAGCATTTCTACCAATAGCCCTGAAATTGCATAGTTGGTTTATTTCAGTAGTTTTTTTATTACTTAGTTGATTAAGTGTTTTAATATTTTACTTCATTATGTTGTTGGTTGTGAATGTATGCATTTCTAAATTCTAGTATGACCGCCACAGTCCAGATTCTCAGTCCTCACCTCGTAAACCAAGGGCTTGCACTTATGGGAATGAAGGGACATCAACAGGTGTCAAAACAGAAACAGTAATTAGAATAGTCGAAAAAAAAAACCATCTTTTTTTTTTCCCCAAATTCACACTCTAGAATACTTAAAAATAAAAATTGAATTAAAAAATCGTTAATTTTTCTGCTAACTCAGCACCCCCTTTATCTCCTTTTTCTTCCCTTGTTTCGTCTCCTAAATCTCCACAGAATTCCACGCCCGCCAAAGCGCGGACCGGCGGCGCTCGGACTTCAATCCTCCACAATGAAGCGAGAACATATAAAGGCAGCGCGCGCCCGCCTGGAGAAAAAAAAAACCTGGGATCTTGAATTTTTCTTTTGAAAAGTAATACACTTTATATATACATACAAATATGCCTAAGCTTGTTTTGGTCAGACACGGACAATCCGAATGGAACGAGAAGAATTTGTTCACCGGTTGGGTGGATGTGCGTTTGTCCGACGTTGGTCGTAAAGAGGCTGCTAAAGCCGGTGAGTTGATCAAGGAGGCCGGAATCCAGGTTGACATTTTGCACACTTCCAAGTTGTCCAGAGCCATTCAAACCGCCAACTTGGCTCTTGAGTCTGCCGACCAATTGTACGTGCCTGTCAAGAGATCCTGGAGATTGAACGAGAGACACTACGGTGCTTTGCAAGGTAAGGACAAGGCCCAGACCTTGGAGCAATACGGTAAGGAGAAGTTCCAAATCTGGAGAAGATCCTTCGATGTTCCACCTCCAGTGATCGAGGCCGACTCCGAGTACTCTCAGGTCGGTGACGTTCGTTACAAGGACATTGACCCTGCTGTGGTTCCAAAGACCGAGTCCTTGAAGTTGGTTATTGACAGAATGTTGCCATACTACCAAGACGAGATTGCCTCTGACTTGTTGCAAGGCAAGACCGTGCTCATTGCCGCCCACGGTAACTCCTTGAGAGGTTTGGTCAAGCACTTGGACAACATCTCCGACGAGGAGATTGCCGGCTTGAACATTCCTACTGGTATCCCATTGGTTTACGAGTTGGACGCTGAGTTGAAGCCAACCAAGCCTGCCTACTACTTGGACCCAGAGGCTGCTGCTGCCGGTGCCGCCGCCGTCGCTGCCCAAGGTTCTAAGTAAACGAACACACGACGCTGAATAGCATACAATACAATTTTCTTACGTGTAATTACCCTAGTAATTTGTAGAGAAAACGACTTTTCTAGTTCGAAAGAAACATGCTGCGAACGGGTCGAGATTGGCAGTGATCACGTGATACGCATTTTCTCAATGCCTATTACGCTTTTCGTTCCCTTCAACTTCTACGTTTAAGTTTTCGTATGTTTCAATTATTACTATTCTCCAAAAAGAAGTCTATTCAATTTTCTGAAAAACAATTTCCCAAATTATTCAATTCGTTTGGCACTGCTGAAACATCTTCCCCAAACACGATCCTGCATACAAGCCATTACCATTTTTCTCGTTTTGGATCTCACATCAGGCTCCATCATAGACCTAGCTATAAGCAAGGGAAGAAAAAACAAAAACAAAAAACAATCCCCACTTTTCCAGCCACGCAATTAATTCTGTTCGATGTTTGGGGCTAGTAATAATGCTAACCTGGGCTCTCAGGGATTCAGCTTTGGAAACACGGGAAATTCCGCTGCTCAAAGCTCGCCATTTGGCCAAGCTTCGGCCAATAATCTGAGCTCACCTTTTGGAGCTTCATTTGGCGCCAATCTGCAGCAAAAACCAGGTTTTGGTAGCGCAACAAACACAAACGCAACGGCTGCTCCATCTCCCTTTGGAAGTGCAGCTCCTGCAGCAGGTACTGCCGCCAAGCCATCGCCATTTGGTAGTTTCGGCGCCTCGACAGCTAATAACGGCGCTTCGCTGGCGTTGGGCAGCTCTGCTACCCCTGCTGCCGGTGCAGCCGCAAGTCCGTTTGGTGCACTGACCTCCGGCGCCACGTCACTGCCCTTTGGTGCCGCTGCAAATGCCGGAAGTAACACTCAAAGTGGCCAAACAGGGACCGGTCTTTTTGGCAGCAAGCCAGCAGCAAGTACAACATCTGCATTTGGCCTGCAGACTTCTAATGGCGGCGGGTTATTTGGTGCTAGCCTGGGCACAACTGCGGCGGCTAAACCCTCGGCTTTTGGCGCTCCGGCACTGACACCGGCACTGACAGGATCTCCTCTGTTATTTGGGGCTCAGAGTAACACGCTGACACCTGCTGAAAAGCCTGCTCCAACAACAGGGGGTATTTTTGGTGGTGCAACTGCTAGCACTGCTACTCCGGCCGCAGGATCTGCTGAAAAGCCTGCTCCAACAACAGGGGGTATTTTTGGTGGTGCAACTGCTAGCACTGCTACTCCGGCCGCAGGATCTGCTGAAAAGCCCGCCTTTTCTTTTGGAAATAAGGATGCGACTCCTGCAACTTCAGCACCCACGCTGTCGCTCTTTGGCGGCGCTAAACCTACTGAAACAAAGACTCCTCTCTTTGGTGGTGCCGCGTCTACTTCTTCCCCTGCCGGAGGAGCCTCTCTTTTTGGTGCTAAACCAGCTGATGCTAAGCCTGCCGAGAAGCCTTCTGGATTCTCTTTTGGTGCTAAACCAGCAGAAACGTCCAATGAAAAGCCAGCGGCCGACAAACCAGCTTTCTCATTCGGAGCCAAGCCAGCAGAAAAGTCTAATGACAAGCCAGCCTTTTCTTTTGGAGCTAAAACTGACGATAAACCAGCAGCGGATAAACCCGCTTTTTCATTCGGAGCTAAAGCCGATGATAAACCTGCAGCTGATAAACCCGCTTTTTCATTCGGTGCCAAAGCCGACGATAAACCAGCAGCGGATAAACCAGCCTTTTCATTCGGTGCTAAGCCTGCAGAAGAGTCCAACGACAAGCCTGCAGCTGATAAGCCAGCTTTCTCCTTTGGTGCTAAAACCGATGACAAACCAGCAGCAGACAAGCCGGCATTCTCTTTTGGCACCAAGCCTACTGAGAGTAAAGATGCTGATGCTTCTAAGAAACCCGCAGCACCCGCGTTCTCTTTCGGTGCTAAAGCTGATGATAAGAAGGACGAAAAGGCTTCTGGCTTCTCTCTTGGGGCGAAAAAAGATGATAAACCATCAGGCACTAGTAGCGGATTCTCGTTTGGCGCAAAGCCAGCTGAGGACAAGGGTGCAGATGCTTCTAAAAAGAGCACTGGCTTTTCTTTTGGAGCTGGTTCGACGGAGAAGAAGGATGACAAAGCTCCAGGTGGCTTTTCTTTAGGTGCTAAGACCGACGAGAAGAAAGATGATAAACCCGCCGGTGTTTCTTTTGGTGCTAAGCCAGCAGACAGTAAAGATCCAAAGCTGGAAAAGCCAGAGCAAGAGACTAAAAACTTGCCCAATTTGAAGCCAACTGAGGTCAAGCCTATTCCTGTGTCATTGGATAACAAAACCATGGATGACTTAGTGATGAAATGGTCGAAGCAGTTAACCATGACTAGTGGTATTTTCGATAATTTTACTGATAAAGTGAAAGACTGGGACTTGAAGCTTGCAAAAAGCGGTGATGAAATCTCTAACTTGCACAACGATAGCGTGGAGGTTGAACAATTGCACCAAAGAATTGATCAGCAGCTAGTATTTGTTGAAGGCCAGCAAGATGAACTCGATAGAATCCTCGACAATTATGAACAACAGGCTGATATCTTGTTGAACAATATCGAGGCCAGCAATGCCGAAAACGCCTTGGTGCCTAGCGGAAGCGTTCCCTCATCATCCTCTTCTGCAATCACTGACGAACTACGCGTAAAGGCATACAACAATGCTAAGTTGTTAGACGAGAGATTGGATTCTTTGGGAAGCAACTTGGGTGTCTTGGTGGGTGAAATTAACTCTGTTAGTGACGTCTTCAACAAGTCATTGCTTGAAAGCATCTCTGGACCTGACGCGAAGGGTAGTGAAAAGTCTTTAGAAGAGATTGTGAGATTGTTAAACTGCCATTTGGAAAACTTGAAGTATATTGAAAACACGAAGGATGTATTGGAGCATAAATTGGCCCAAGCAAAGGGTCAAAAAAACACCGTTAGAGGGGAAAGCGTTTAGCCGCGATGAATAATAAATAGGAAATACAACTGATAAAAACGGGCCTACTATGAGAGTATCTTTCATATGTTATATTTGTTATATTGACTTTAAAAATATAGTCAAATAAGAATCTTGGCCATATTGTACTCTTCTCTTAATTGTTGACAGTAATAAAAACACAACAAAAGAAAAAAAAGCGCACATGATTCCGAGCCGTGCGGCTCTCCCCCACCTTTCTCCACAGAAATTCACCATGCTCACTGCTTGAACTTCAATCAGTTTATTCTTCTTCTTCTTCTCCTTTTTTCTAATTCTTCGCCATTATTGATCATTTCGGAGATAAACATACTCCTCTTACATTTAAAACTGACAGCTAGAGTTGAGGGAAGAAAAAAAAAAAAAAAAAAAAGAACACACACTATCTTGCAATTATGTCGGCCCCAATTTTCATGGTGCTCAGACTCCTCCGGGACCCTGAAGTCTCGAATAAGGTGATTTTACAATTTGCTTTCCGCCAAGCTAAGGCTATTGGGTACGCCAAGGTACTTTCTGCTTTGATTGGTGCTATTATTGTAGCCATATCATCATTTATAAAAGTTCCCCAAATCCAAAAAATCCTCCGTCTGGGTGATGCAATGCAAAGGGCAGAATTGGCTGCGGGGCTTTCGAAAAAATCAGTGTTCTTGGAAACCGTTTCCCAATTTGTACACGTGACTTACAATAAGCAGCAAAGAAATTCGTTTGTGAATTATGGAGAATCGCTCTTGTTGGGATACCAAAATGCCGTGCTTCTTCTTATCATGGAGTATTACCGTATTAGGAAAGAGGTGGCCGACTATTCTGTGAATACTGAAAAGGAACAACAACAGCAATGTTTACAAAAACTTGTGGCGCCAGCTCCTTCACTTTTAGGAGCCGTGGTGTTTATCACCAAAATCGCCCCTCCTCCTTTAGTCCTGGCACTCCAGCTTGCAAATATTCCTTTAACGATTGCGTCAAAAGTGCCACAAATCAAACTTAACGCAGCAATCAAGTCGACGGCACATTTATCTAAAATCACTGTAGGTGCAAATGTCGTTGGGTCCTTGATTCGTGTGTTTACCACGTTGGCTGGGTTTAAGAGAAATCGTTCAAGCGATGCCGTGTTGCTTGCCGGTTACCTGTCATCTTTTGTCTTGAACTCAGTCATTGCAGCTCAAGTCTATCAGTACCGCAAACAAAAGATGGAGTAAATCGACGATTACCAAATCTCGGGGTGAGAATATTGAGAGAGAAGGACAATAATTGAGACAGTAGAAAGACATTTGTATGAATATAAAAAAAGGAAAAATTTGAATAGTGAACAAGTTGTTGGTAGGTGATCTTCTGGCTAATAAGCAAAGAAGTTTACATGATCCTACAAATCTCGTCGTGTTTTGTTTAATAAATGGAAGTGATACTTCACGTCCTACTTTGGTTATTTCAATTGATTAGCCACTGTCCCATGTGGCTTTGAATATGTTAGCTAATACTTGTTTCCAAGTATGAAGTATTTAGTGACAGCTAGTAATAGCAGATGTTAACCGAGTTATGATGTGAATAATTGTTCATAAATTATGGCGCTTTCTTTCTTGCAAAAACAGAATGCAAAGTGATTAGTGCTATTGTTGGAAATTTTCCGCAAAGTCTAATCTTGATTTAGCCAATCATTTTCTAATAAAACGATATAACTGATGAAAGAAAAAAAAATGATTGATATCTCACGTATTAACTGCAATTTTGAGAATCTCGAAATGCGCTGACTCATCCATAAAGAGACAAGCTTTATTGGCCATAATTGTGATGCAAAGCTTCAAAATTAAAAGGATCTAAACAAGACGAAAATTCGTCGAATTGTAAGTTTACGAAGACTCCTCAAAATGTACATACGAATTCTCCTGTTTGTTATAAGCCGTGGCTTGGCCTAGATCAGAACCCGAGCTTTGTTCGATCGCAGCTAGCCATGAAATGTCGCACGCACCTGATTCCATCTTCACCAGTTTTGATATCTAGACCATCTCCATTCTTTCCTGTTTGAATCAGTAAATTTATATATAGATTATTCTATAAAAAAAAAAAGAATATAAAAAATAATGTCTCAGCACCGGGCTTCCTACCTCAAAGAGTCACTGACTGAGATTTCATCCATCTTGCAAGGTGGATACAACCACCCATTGGCCCGTGAATGGCAGAACGAAAGACAACTCACGAAATCGATGTTCATTTTCCCGCTTTTCATTTCAGATATCGAGGATGAAGAAATTATCATGGACCTGTTGCCCAACATCAAGAGAGTGGGGATTCAGAAATTGTTTGATTACGTTTCACCTTTGGTGCAAAAGGGTTTGAGGGCAGTCATTTTGTTTGGTGTGATTTTGAAACCTGGCGTTAAAGATGAAGAAGGTACACCTGCAGATGACCCTAACGGTCCTGTGATTCAGGCAATCAAGCTACTCAGGGAGAAATTTCCTCTGCTTTACATTATGTGCGATGTGTGCTTATGCGAATACACGAGCCACGGGCATTGCGGAATTTTACATGAAGACGGCTCTTTAAAGAGAGAACAATCGGTGTTGCGTATTGGTTCTGTGGCTGTGAGTTATGCCAAAGCCGGTGCAAACTGTGTAGCACCTTCCGATATGATGGACGGACGGATCCGTGAAATTAAGCGTGGACTTATCGAGGCCCAGCTTGAGAATAAGGTTCTTGTCATGAGTTACTCGGCCAAATTCTCGGGCTCCTTGTATGGTCCATTCCGTGATATTGCAGGAAGCGAGCCTAGCCACGGTGATCGTAAGCTGTACCAGTTACCTAGTGGAGGTGCTGGTTTGGCTCGCCGTGCTTTGGTGAGAGATATCGAAGAAGGTGCTGATGCTTTTATCGTTAAACCATCGACCTTCTACCTTGATATTGTGAACGAGGCTTCCAAAATCTGCAAAGACTACCCGCTTTGTGTGTATCAGGTAAGCGGTGAATATGCGATGTTGCATGCTGCTGCTGAAAAAGGCGTTGTTGATCTTAAAGCCATTGCATTTGAGTCTCATCACGGTTTTCTTCGTGCTGGTGCCCGCTTAATGATTTCGTACTTCACTCCTGAATTCTTGGACTGGTTGGACTTGTAAAAAAAAAAGCCGTCTATCACTGTATATATGTATATATTGCTGAGCTAAAACTTTGGAACCTCAGCTCCTAATTTGAAAAGAAATAATTAAGTATCTCGGGTGTGCTCGCCATGCTATGGATTGGATAAAGGCTAGCTTCGACGAGGTGATGCAGAAAAAACAAATTATGTCCTTGGTAAGTGCTCCACCATGTTTATCTAAATACTTCCTGGTAAGTGGCATTAATTAAGTAAATCGTCCCTGGATTATGCCGCAATAGGTTCGTGTGCCGCAGGTTGCTTGCTCAGTTCTTGTGTCTTGGATAAATCCACCAGTTGCTCTTCTTTAGGAGCAGCCGATGGCACATCTGGAAGCTTAAGCTCATCATTATTTTCCGGTAGATTTTTACCCACTTTCATCTCGGTTTTACCGGCGACTTCACGTTCAAGAGCCTCGAGCTCGTCATCCACCTCATGTTCCTCGGCATTAGTGAGACCCAGTCCCAAAATATCCAGAACTTCTTCCACTTTTAAGCGCTCCTCTTCTAAATCATCCATTACACGGTCAATTTTATCGACACTCATTTCGGAATTGAGCTTTTTCAACACCTCGTTACCTTGACTAAGCCCATAAACCACGTCTTTTTCAATTAACTTGAATTCAATTGTGCCAATAAGCAGCTCCAAATTCTCGAGTTGATCATATGTGCTCTTTATTATACTCTGTTGCTGTTTTTTCAGCCGCAAATACACCTTGGCCTTTTCCGGCTTACCTTCTTGCACTGCCTGTTTAGCTAAAGCCGTTTGCCGGTCCACCACGACATTTATGCGTTTCAGATATTGTTTCAAGTTATCGCGCTGTCTCTTGAGCTGGTAAATCGCCTTATCTTGCGCTGTAATTTTTGGCTGTGATGGTTGGTTTCCCATACTTTATGCAATTTTGTGAGTTTTTGTGGGGTTTTGCTGTTGTGCTTTAGCGTTACTGATAGACTTTGGAACCGAAGTTGCCGCACGTGACCGATAAGGCGGACCCCGGTGTTTACTGCAGACTGTTTTTGGTGTACACACGAATAGGAATTGAATAATTTTTTTTTCAGACATTCTTTTTCTTTTATATCCATGTTTTTAGAAATTAGAACAAGAATTTGTAATGTGATCTTTCTCTGTTTGGTTGTCTTCCTTCAGTAAAGCATCTGATGATATACTTCGCAAAGTTTTGCCGTGCCAGAGTATGGTGCGAGCTTCGGAAACACGTTGGGTCTTGAGTGAACTTATTTATGTGCCATGTGAATTTCTCTATAAATTACCCAAAGTTCTGAGTAATACACAAATTTTAACACAAAAAGCTTTGGAAGATTGAATTTGTACCCTTTTTTGATCACTCCCCTATCATCTGTGTAAATTATCTAATCAATATCTAGCATGCGACTTACGATCTACGGCAATCGCTTATGAATCAATTGAAATGGAAAGAATGTCTTCCCCGGACTCCAAAAGCCAATTTGACTCAAATTGACGAGGGTATACAACTGAAGAGGCAAGCATTGTAAAATTGCCCCGCATTAAAAAAAAAGAATAGGAATGAAAGACTTTCTTGTAATTTCATGTTGTTTCAGCAATTTGAGCTCATCATCACCCACAGCCCGAGATTTCCTTAACAGGGCGAACGGTTGTTCAAAGGCCTTTCGAGTTTTGGTGTGCACACAAGCAAATTATGTGCATACGTTTAGACTCAATACCACGGTTACTCTAGGCACCCGAAGCTATAATCAAATACAGTTTACAAATCCTTATCAATTTCACCGAGGCAGCATGTCTTTGAAAGAAAAATGAAAACAGACATATTTTCAACGGCAAAAGCTCCCCCTTTTTCTATTCAAAATTGGTAAGCCTGTCATTTTCTGGTCCTGAGCGCGACATTTCCTGCCTGCCCCAGCACTGCGCGAAGCCGTGCAGCCAAAACACAAGAAATTGCAATCACATTTCCTAATGCGGAAGGGAAATCAACAAGCAAATGACGTCCGCAACCCTGGCTTTGTGCTGGGATCAACTAGGGCTCAGCGAAGCGAGGACAAAGCTGCAAGAGACCTGTTTCAGTTGATCTGATCTGATACGAAAAGACTCATAGTTCCAAAATTACTTAAAAACTCTTGGTTCGAGAAAGAGAGAATTAAAAGAAAAATTAGATCATTTCTATTCTTGCATTGAGTGCCTGACGAAAGACAAAGACAAACTAAGCAAACGGCGAAAGACCTTCAGGCATAGGACCATCAGCTATTGCGCAGTCCATTGTAACCATCTCTATTCAGGAAGCAAAAGCAAAAAAAAAAAAAAAGGAGACGAAAGGAAACAAAAGGCAAGCAATAGACAGAAACCCAGAAAGACCGCATAAGTATACTACGATCAATACCAATTGGACCCTCTTCATTTAATTGACCTTGACATCATCGGACCGAGCCATACTTCTCCAGACATTGCCTTTCGCTTTGCTGTCCCCTTTATCTCCAACTATTCTCAATCAGCTGATCCAGGATTCACTCAACCCCTTTAATTATTGTTAAACCTCTAACTCTTTGATAAAAGAACCAGCACAACTTATACAAACGTTCTCTCCATTAAAAAAAAAGCGAGTTTACGTTTTTAAAGCACCTGATCCAGATTTTGGGAATCATACATTTTTCCACTAGACATTGTGCATTATACTAGAGTTTAAATCTGAACCATGACTACAATCCATGAACTGCCGCCAAAACAGCCAAAAACTCCGTTCCACGATTCGACCACATCTGCCGTGACGTTGGACAATTTGCGGCTGGCAAATCCAGCGAAAAGAACACTTGATACAATTCTGCCGGTGGCCCGCAAACAAAGGGTCCCTATGCCGAAAGCACTCGAAACACCAGTTCCGCTGCTACTGCGGGCAAAAACCTCGCTAGCTGATTTCGCCAGGCCAAAACTTTTGCATGTTCCTTCATTAGCCTCGGCTTCACTGCATCGGATGTCGATGTCTCCCCCAAAACCAGGCAAACTCCGCCGGTCAACATCGCTTTTGACGCTGCAGGAAGCAACAGCATCTGACCGATTCATCCCGAGCCGTAAGAATTCAACTCCAGGTAAACTTACTGCTGCTAGCGAGACCCCTCATCCAAATGCACTGCCTCAGACCCATATCAAGGCACAGACCAATAAGATTTACCAGCATCATGTTGCCGAGGCGTGTGGCCTTGATGTGAATTCAAGAATCTTATCATATAGACCAGCACCCCCAGAACGAAGCAAGCCACTCAATCTTTTCAGTCATATCTCCCACAGCTCGCTTTCTCTGGGCCTGGGTTTAGGAAAGTCACTCCGCCCTTCCTTAGCTTCGGAAAGAGCCAAGAAAATCCCTACTGCCCCGGACCGTGTCCTCGATGCACCAAGTATCGTGGATGATTTCTACCTTAATCTTGTCGCATGGTCTCTGACCAACTTAATCGTTATAGGGCTTGAAGATGCCGTATATGTTTGGAATGCGTCTTCCGGATCTGTGGGCCTTTTATGCGAGACCCCAGGCACATTAGTTCTGTCTCTCCGCTGGTCCGACGACGGCTCATATATTTCGATGGGAAAAGACGATGGATCAATTGAGATATGGGATATTGAAACAAACTCGCGCTTGCGTACGCTCTCCACTGCTTCTACGGGTAGAGTTGCCGCTCATTGCTGGCTGCTGCATCTCTTGACCTCTGGGTCTAAAGAAGGAACGCTTTTCCATAGTGACGTGCGTGTCTCCTCACATCTAGTAGGAAAGCGAGAAAATACGCATGTTGCTGAAGTATGTGGTCTTGAGTACAGAGCAGACGGACAGCAATTCAGTAGTGGTGGTAACGATAATTTGGTGGCGATTTGGGATGCCCGTAATATGGGCGGCGACCCCTTATTTCAAAAAACCAATCATCGAGCTGCAGTCAAGGCCATGTCCTGGTGTCCTTATCAAAGCCTGCTTTTGGCCACTGGTGGTGGAACCAGTGATAAATCAATCCATTTCTGGAACACGAGCACAGGTGCCCGCGTGAATCTGATTGAAACGGAGTCACAAATCTCTTCTTTGAACTGGGGCTATGCCAAAAGTTCGGGTTACGAAGTGGTGGCTACACACGGCTACCCTTCCAATAGTATCTCTCTCTTCAATTACCCAACGCTTCAGAAGACGGGTGAAATCACACAAGCACATGATTCCCGCATATTGAATGGTTGCATGAGTCCAGATGGAACCACGCTTGCCACGGTCTCTGGAGATGAAAACTTAAAGTTCTGGTCGCTTTTCGATTTCTACCGCCAAACTAAGGTCGATACGGAAGAAAAATTCGCTAGTAACGACGGCAAACACATGGGCAAGTTAATGAACATTCGCTGAACAAGAAGGTGTAACAGAATCTATAAGCCACGTTTTAAAACATCAAACAAGAAAAGAATATAAGAAAAACGATTTCTAGTCGAAGAACAATAATGTTCTTTATTTTCTCTAAACCTGAATTCAACACTGGATTACTATTGTTTACGTGTTTCAATAAGCATTGTTTTACTGCAATAAGATGCTAATCTATGATTATCTTTCTTTTCTCCTGGACGTACGGGTATCTTATAGACTTTAAAGATCCATTGGCATGTCAATAAAAAAAAAGCATTGCTCTTGTAAGTTCGATTCAAATCAACCACGTTACCTAGACCCTGTTGATTTACCTTGTATCCGCAATATCTTGCCATTTCTGCACTTGTCCGATTGAAATCGTACTTTATATTTTACGACAAATATATTATAAATCCAAGACTGAATCTAAACATACGTCCCGATTTCAACGACTCAAAAATACGGACTGAAAATTATATTACTAATCCTTAGCTGAACGCGCTTCAGGACTTTACCAAAATAAACAGTCACGTGATGATGTCGGGGGGAGATCTTTCCCACGGCCCCGCCCGAGGCCCGCAATTCCCCGACTTTTAGCACCCTAGCCCGTTGTTTTAGAAAGAGCCGCACGCCCACTAACAAATGAAAGAGTTATTGCGAAGATATATCTGAAGCTTGACACTTTTTCTTCTATTTTTCTTTCAGATTTTGAATTGCCTTACTTTAGTGAAAGAAATTCTCATTTTAATTTTGTTGTTTACTCGCCACAATTATACAATTTGCCGCGCCCATCACAACCGAATTGGTAAACCAGATTTTTATTAATACTTTTTTTTTTTCGCTCCCCAGCACCACCCGCGTTGATTTATCTGGGCCTAAGCTTTGCCCACACAATTTCGCACTGCCATCTAAATTCGATTTCGATCCTTCTTCCCTCGACAAATTTGTTTATTTCGGTTTTGTTTATATCTCGTGGTCTTTTTTTGATTTTGACGCTCCTTCCCACGTTTAACTCTTCATATAGTATAGGTTATATAATTCTAACCTCTAAAAACCGAAGCAGAGGTTACTACCCCATTTGAAAGGAGATAAAAAAAATAAGAAGAAAAAACCGTTCCATCGACCATTTATACAACAATGACTTCTGCTGGCGAATTCACAAGGACACAGATTTTCGGCACTGTTTTCGAGATCACCTCTCGTTACACCGACTTGAATCCTGTAGGTATGGGAGCCTTTGGCTTGGTGTGTTCTGCAATGGATAAACTCACAGGCCAAAACGTGGCGGTGAAGAAAATCATGAAGCCGTTCCTGACGTCAGTTTTGGCTAAACGTACCTACCGTGAGTTGAAATTGTTGAAGCACTTGCGCCACGAGAATCTTATCACATTAGACGACATTTTCTTGTCGCCTTTGGAAGATATTTACTTCGTCACTGAGTTACAAGGTACCGACTTACACCGTTTACTCACGTCGCGTCCATTGGAGAAACAATTTATTCAATACTTCACGTACCAGATCTTGCGTGGTTTGAAGTATGTGCATTCGGCAGGTGTGATTCATAGAGACTTGAAGCCATCCAACATTCTTATCAACGAGAACTGTGACTTGAAAATCTGTGACTTTGGATTGGCCCGGATTCAGGATCCACAAATGACCGGATACGTGTCTACTAGATACTACCGTGCGCCAGAGATCATGTTGACGTGGCAGAAATACGACACCGAGGTCGACTTGTGGTCGGTCGGGTGTGTTTTGGCCGAGATGATTGAGGGCAAGCCGCTTTTCCCCGGTAGAGATCACGTGCACCAGTTCTCGATCATCACCGAGCTTTTGGGTTCTCCTCCTTCCGATGTGATTGACACCATCTGCTCTGAAAACACCTTGCGTTTTGTGCAACTGTTGCCACATAGGGACCCAATTCCCTTCAGCGAGCGCTTTGCGCTGTGTACACACGTGGAACCCGAGGCCATCGACTTGCTTTCCAAGATGCTTATTTTTGACCCCAAGAAACGTATCTCGGCCGCCGATGCATTGCAGCATCCATACATGGAACCTTACCATGACCCAACTGATGAACCAGTGTGTGAAACCAAATTTGACTGGAGTTTCAACGATGCCGACTTGCCTGTAGACACGTGGAGAGTGATGATGTACAGTGAAATCTTGGACTTTCACCAGATGAACGGCGCTGACCCTAGCCTGGTGGTTCCTACGGAGGGCCAACAACCAGCGGGCGAGCCTCAACAGGTTTAAGGCGAGACTTAGAGATATATTTGGTGAGGCCGAGAAAGATAGCAACTGACAGCTGGTCTGGTTGATACGATTTGATTGTAGGACGATCAGGCAGAATGGCGTAGGGCCGCGAAGAAACAACTAATAATATAATAGACAACTGAATGTATGAAAGAGAAAAAGCTAATAATTATTATTTTTATACTATGCTATATAAGCGTTTGTGGATGTTCGGATACTGCGGATTGTAACCTTTAGGAGGAGTTTTAGTTGCTTAATGTAAAATTGTATATTTCCAAAAGACAACAGAAGATTTATTTGGTTGCGCGCGTCTTTGGCTTTATCTCGATTTCGCATATACTTTGGAAAACGCCATAACTGCACCATTTTAATGCCAGAGATTTCGCCCGAGAACCACAAATTCACCAAAAAAGTGAATGAAGCGCTTGAAATATCGTTAACTTATGCGCGTGTGCCCGGTAATTTAGAGAAATTTGAGTGCGTGGTGGAACTTGCAAATGTACATCCTAGTGGCACCTTAAACAGCACTAAATCCAACGAAAATGACTTGAAAGATGGTGATGAAACGGATGAAATCGGCAAGAAAAGTACTGGAACAAAAGGAAGCTGGCTCAGCTCTTTTTGGGCTTCGGAAGAGTCGCATTTGGTTGCTGAACCGCAGGTCGAAGTGCCTCTTCTTTTAGGATACATGCAAATGTTGGGCACAGTCCGGCTCAATCATCAGATAGGCGCTGAAACTGGCAGTGAAAGTGCGCTGGCTGTTTACTGGAAAAACAATGAGTATACAAGTAGCTATTGTAGTCCTGATGCTGACGAGAAAGTGCAGGCAATTCTTCACACAGAGCTTTTCCGAAATACTGCTAATGCAAACTCAAAAAAAGAAGGGACGCCCAATACTAGTACCAGTACCAGTAAAGTGGGTGGAATCCCGGATTTACACGCGCGTGTTTTCGATCAAACAGCTCATTATTTGCTCCATGATTTGGTGCATCCGTATGGAACCATGGACATGCCTCTGGGCGCTTCAGTTTCACCCTTAGCAGCTCACCAACAATCTGAATTAGCTGCTAGTCTCTCTCAGTTTGTTGTTCCTTTCTATGTTACCGCTCAACACCTTCTTTTCGCCAGTACTACGCTTTTGCCGGGCCAAAAATGTGTTTACAAGTTCCACGTGGATATACCGCCCGAATCGCTTCCTCCATCGTATAACACCAAACTGACGGGATCTGTAGGAGATGCTGGACTTGCTTCAATCGTATACCTGTTTGTGGTGGGTGTACAGGAGGAAGTAGATGGCCAAATGAAGCACCGAGCGGTATATTTTCCCATTGAATTGCGCCCAGGCCATTACGGACCTGATCGAGGCTGGCTTCAGCACAATTACCTCCAATCGCCAATTCTAGATAAAACTTGGTGCCCGCAAAAAATCTCTCAGGCTATTTGTTTAATTAATGAGTTGCCCGTTTCACAAACTGAGCCGGAAAATAAGGAGAATGTGAGTGAAGCATTAGCACCAAAAGCAGAATCCAAGACAAGTCTGGATTCAAAAGAGACTGCTGTAAAAAATGACCCACGAAAGGAGAAGTTTCTTGCCGAGTTGGATACGCTCATTGTTGGAAGTCTTGAGTCAGTTGCAGCCACCGAAAGACGCAAAAGCTCTGTTTCGTATGTAAGCCCTCAAGATCGGGGCTTGCTTCTGCAAACTCC
>JAJMCO010000179.1:0-25378 GCA_030573015.1 Metschnikowia peoriensis | reverse complement strand
CGGCAAATATTAATAAACGACATGGTGACGAATGATTTGGATAATATGCTTTTTCTAACTTTCGGCCTTCACTTTTTGATCTTTTTTTTTTCGCTTCTCACTGGCAAAACGCGCACCCGTACCCCCACCATCAATGATAGCGCTTTATATAGCGTTTTGCCATCTTGCAACACACGAATATTCAAAGATTGGTTTTGATGTGAGTTAACTTCCATCAATTGGAAAAAAAAAATCCGAACAAAAAAAAATGGTAATTCAAGTAGACAGTAAAACCCCCAATTCATGTCAATCATGATAATTTAGGGAATGCATCGGTTTTCAGAAGCACAATGCACCTGTTGGAGTGCGAAATATAGCCCTTGACCCATTTCTTATGGATCAAGTTTGCCAAAATACACTCCACCTCCTCCACTGAAGTTGAGTAGTTACGGCTAGCAAGAGAGTCTGGAACAGTGAGCTTACCGTCGGAAGCGGATTCTGTATTCTTTGTAGAAAATTCAATGGCCAATTGAATAGCACTAAGTGGCACAATGTGTGGCGAAGTTGTGTTAAGCTCGGCGAAAAGACGCACTGTGCGCTGGATTAAACGAAGGTAACAAAGGTGTTTCAAATGCACCACCAAAAGGTAGATGTGGCGTTTCAAAAACACCTTGTGGAATCTTCGAGCGCAATCCTGGAATTGGCGGAGATTTCCCGCTTTAATGGCCTTAAACAAATTCTGCGTATAGATATAATCGACATTTTTGAAGCCGGACGATGTTGCAAATGGGAGCGTCGCACGTGAGTTATACATTTTCAACGGCATCAACAAAAGCAAGATTTTCTCTGCCTGAGCAGCTACCTTTGACTGTTTCTTGTAGCATGACAAAAACTGCATTGCCGTAAGAAGTTTTGTTTCGGCAAATGCAAACTCGGATTCGTCCAACGAAAGAAGCGCACTGAAGTATAAGTAAGTCACAATGTGCTTACGGTATTCTACAGGACTGTTGACAATTGTAGGGAGTGCAAGCCCTGTGCCCATAAGCGCCTTTTCCATAGACTTTGCTAACTCAAGCTTGTTCAACTTGAAGTAAATTTTGATGAGCGCCGCCAAAAAAAAGTGGATACAGGCCTTTTTCGATATCTCGTATTCGAGCGTTTTATCCGTCAAGCAAATCTTGAACGATTTGTTGATAGTTGCCGCAATAAGCTCGAGCGACTCTGTATCGGAATCTTTATTCAGATCCTGATTCGGGGCCTCGGTCTGATCTTGGCCCGATTTCTGTTTTGCCCGCACTTGGAAAAGCGAAATCAACTCATCACTACAATTAATTAATGTACCACATACCCAGTTTGTCTGTGTTTCTGCGGCACGGTTCAATGCCACCACCAAATCGTTAAGATTGTAAAATGATGCGTTAATATCGCTGTTTATATAAATCGAACGCATTGCTGCCAAATAACACCGGATAACCGGCTGGAATTTCTCGGTCACTGGGTAAAGATCTATATCGCTAGGATCGGGGAATCGGGCCCGGCCAGGACCTTCGCCATTGCTTGGGTTAATGGTAAGAAGGTGCTTGAGTTTCTTGCCGTTTTCACGGCCAATAGCCTGGGCAAATTCCTGGATATACTCATAAAGAGACATTTTTCGCAGATCTGTTAAAGTGTAGCACCGGGATAAAGAAAGATAATGACAATGATAAGATAGTCAATTGAAATCGCAACGAACAACGAGTAATAACAGGATCCCTTTTTCTAATGTGGAGCTGTCTTATTATGTATATGTAGATTCGTTTGTTTGTGCTCTTATGAATCGGTATCGACAAGCTTAAACTGCGAAGTGATGCTTCAAGTAACCACCGCGCAAAACCAAGTGAGAGAAAGAGAAAGAGAGGGGGAAAAAACTTGGATGAATGCAACAGGTCGACAGTACCTCATTAAATAACGAAATCACTTAAAACAGAGAAATGCATACATTAATTTTCGAGCGAAAACACAGAGTTTCTCAAAAGGCCAGTTATCATCTATTTTTCTGATATGGCTAAAAAGCGGATACTGGGTATAGCCAAAATTATCCACCGCATTTGACAAAATGCGCACCGCCCCAGAGTTTTACTGAGCCTTGGGCCTTTCTAATTTGAAATGCTTGGTTTAATATGTGGTTTCCATTTATCAAGTGCGTGCTTATTTTCAACGTGTTCAATGTTTTTTCATTGTGGAATCAAAATCTTCAAAAAAAAAAATACTTGCCTTACTCCGCAGTGTACATGATCACAAGCACAAGATATCACACAGCAATAATTAACAAATAGTATATATTTCTTAAATTCCCATCAGCCGAAAAGAAAAAATTGAATTTCGGATTTCTTCAAAATAATAATTTCCAAGTAAAAATGGTATGAGCCAATTGGGTGAATATTATACTCAGCGAGCAGGAAGCCTAAATAAAAACCATTGTAACTTATGACCACAGGGACTCAAGGTCAAACAAAGTACAAAGAAGTGCCAACGAAACGATATTCCATGAATTTGTATTTATCCAAAGATGACAGCCTGCCCCAGTATATCCTGTTTAATTTACGCCAGTAATCATGCAAAATATTATCGGCTTTGTCTTTCACTCCGCCTCTTTTCCAATATATTGGTCGGTGGTATAAATAACTTGGGTGCGATCGTTTTCGACAGGCACGCATACTGTATTTTGCCGTGAACCGGCAAAGCTAGTACAGGAGCAGGCGCCAAAAAAAAAAAAAAAAAGGACCTGAGAAGGACACTGAAAATGGCGGGAAATTCAGAAATATAATTCAACCTACTTGATATAACTTGATCACGCAAAAGGACCCAATATACGGAAAGACGGTTTCTGAAACTTCAATCTATAATTTTTCTTTAAATTTTCAAAATAGAAAAAAAAAATGAATACACAAGGTGCTTTGACGACTTAGGTCGGTAACTAAGGTGCGAAGATTTTTAACCGCCGCCATTCTAAGGGGCCGCCCCCAATTAGGTATGTGATCCATTGAGTTTTACCGCCTTGTTTTCTTCCTTTTTTTTTATTTCCTTATTTTTTTATTCTAATAATCCTTATTTCTAAACTCAAAACAGAAAAATGAATTCTAATAATTATAGACTCTGAAAACGGAAAATTACGCAAAACTTATACACACATAACTAACGCCCTCAAGGTTTCCGTTTTCAGCCGGCGGCGGCTATTTTCAGAAGTAAGTAGGCCCAGATTTTTTTTTTTTTTTTTTTTGGGCCGGTTGTTCCGCAGCAGTTTAAAGTTTACCCCTATTTTTCAAATCTGTTTTTTTTTTTTTTTTTTGCATTCTTTGGCCTGTGCGAATCCCGTTTGCTGCGGCCTGGCCCTGGCCCCGGCTCCTATTCCTGCCTCCGGTCTCGCCCACACGTCACTCGCTCACTCGCACGCTCGCCCGCAAGCCTTCACGCAGTTGCCGATCACCTTAGCGAAGCTTGGCCATGAGGTGAGGTGTTCACAATTTCCAGAACTTAGTACTCGGACCAGAAGAAAACGAATGGGTTATACGCCAATACATAGCCCATAAAATAACCAAATCAGAAATCTAGGAAATTCAAATATTCAAATTCATTTCGATTGACTGTTTATTAGCATTGCCTGCCTTTACCCCGTTTGCCCTAGTTATCGAAATTCGCCTGCCACACACTATCCACGCTTGCATACGCCCTCGCTCTCCAGAAGCACCGCGTTGATCTGTCAATTTTCAACCAGGCACATTCTTGCTTTCCTTTTTATTTGATCTTAT
Source organism: Metschnikowia peoriensis (assembly GCA_030573015.1). Lineage (NCBI taxonomy): Eukaryota > Fungi > Ascomycota > Pichiomycetes > Serinales > Metschnikowiaceae > Metschnikowia > Metschnikowia peoriensis. The sequence continues at coordinate 21,611 of JAJMCO010000179.1, read as the reverse complement.
AAAAGAACAGAAAAACTAATAATTAAAAAAAGAAAAAAGAAAAAAAAAAGGACAATTTATCACTTAACGAAATCTGATTACCCCTACCTGCTGAACATTCCCTAGTCATATCCTGTCCCTAGCATTAACTTATGGTGAACGTTTCCCCGCCCTCCATATCGTTTTCCAGTGCGGACGACAAGATCTCACGGAATGGACTGCTGGTGTCCCACATTCCAATCACGCCAATGGCAGTGATGGGTCAATCGGCTGCTCTGATCTCTCCTGCGCCATCTTTCAACGACTCCTTGCACCGTGACTTGCCAATTATTTCACCCCACAATTCGGCGCCCTTGGAACCTCAAGCCCTGTCGCTTCACTCTGGAGACGTGTTTAATTTGCTGGCGGATTTTTTGCAAGATAATGATTATCGTGCAGGCATCTTTGAAGCAAGTGAGCCGGTTAATCTTTCTTCGCTGTTGCTCAGTTCTCATTCTGCTGCTGCTGCTGCCATGGGATCAAATTCTGGGCGTCGTGCTCGGTCGGGATCTTTGTTCTCGACAAATTCCATTTGGAATGATGAAGCTCTTCCAAATAATTCCCCCGATCGTTCGATTTCTAGCAGTGGAGGCATTCTCGATCTTTTCCCGGAACTGTCTATTCCCGGATCATCTTCAAAACCAAGCTCCTCTACGTTTTTAAGCCCGAATCTCGTGCCTCAAGCGTCTCCTTTTGGCTTTATCAATCAATCAAGGAACCGCTCGCATACGACTTCTGGGCTGATGCATGGCCCCGTGCCCCAAAAAGTGGACAATTTCCGCTCTAATCTCTCTCCACTTTTGCATTCATCGCAGGAAGATCCCTCATCTGCTATCGACAACTTATACCTTAATTCAAATGAATATCCTGCGCAAGGGACTCGCAATCGCTCTCAGACGTTTTCAGGAACTCAGCTTCAAATTCCGCCATCGGCTTTACCTAACATGATTCAAGGGATTCCTCCGCAAACTCAGAGCAGTATTTCTCAAAATGTATCCAGATATCAAAATGGTTTACCCTTTCAAGCTTCGCACGTGGCTGATTCGTCACTGGTGTTTCCAAACCTGAGCGCAGAGCCTTTCTTGCAAGATGATTTTGATTTTTTTCAGCTTCGGATCACTACAAATTTCGAAAACCCCAGTTTGGGCCCAACGAATACGTTGCTCCTCGATAATGTTCCTCTGTTCCTCGATGCATCCAGATTGTATCAGCTTTTGAATAATCCCACTGGAATCACTCTGGGGTCGCATAATCGCGGTCTTTTGAGTGTTCGTGTGACACTGGCAGGTAACTCCAAAATGGCTTTAGTGGTTTGTCCCTCTATTGAAGTTGCCATGAGTTTGAAAGCAAACTTCAGCCATTTGGAGATTGTCCCAGGAACTATTCTTTATGTTGCTTTCGCAAAGGTTTTGGACAGATTGAATCCTTTAAAGCCAGTTGGGCCTTCGTCATCTGTTCCTCCTGCAAACGCATTAGCTCAAGTGAAAGAGCAGAATGTATCATCTAGTGAAGCGAGTGAATTGATCAAAGAGCCAGCATCGCTTAGTTTTGATTTCGCGACCATGTCTGAATCCGTTCTTAGAACTTGTTTGAAGTTAGGTGGTCCATTAAAAATTGATTTTAGCAAGGTGACATCAATGGTTGAGAATGCTCTCAGTTTCCCAAAGTCTAAGTATGAGACCAAGTTTGGTGCTTTACCTGAGCCCCGCGCGACGCGTCAATTTGATGCCCCAAAGATACGGGAATTGCGTAAGTCTTTGGAGGCAAACGAAAAGGCTTTGCAAAAGCAGCAACCTTCTGAGCTCGATGGAGACGTCAAAATTATGTCGCAGGCTGAATTGGAAGCTCTTGCGCTTTCGATGTTAGATGAATTACCCGAATTGTGCTATGATCATATTGGCAACACAATTGTGCAAAAACTTTTTACTGTCCTTGACTCTTCGGCAATAAAATTGAGAATGGTGAAGGAGATCCTTCCATATTTAGCGCAATTGGGAATTCACAAGAATGGTACCTGGGCAATTCAAAAAATTATCAATCTGTCTCAAAATGAAGCGCAACAGATGACTTTGATTGCAGAAAGTCTCCGTCCTTACTCTGCTAAGCTTTTCAATGATCAGTTCGGTAATTATGTCTTACAATGCTGTCTCAAGTTTGAATCTCCATACAATGATTTTATTTTTGAGGCGATTTGCAACAACTTTGTGGAGATAAGTTCTGGTAGGTTTGGAGTACGCTGCATCAGAACAATTTTGGAGACTCTCAATGATTGTAAAACTTCAGAGAAAAGTCCAGTATCAAAGGAACAATTGCTCTTGGTCTCTGGACTCATTGTGGAATACGCCAACGAATTGGTTGTTAACAGCAATGGATCTCTTTTGATAACTTGGTTCTTGGATACATATCACGGTTTAGCAAACCACATACCTGATGAGAGAGCGACCCTTCTTTATGAAAAACTCGCGCCTCGTTTAGATAAGTTGTGTATTCACAAGTTGGCAAACGTTACTGTTTTCAAACTCTTGAATAATAGAACAGACACTCGCGTGAGGCAAAGAATCTTGGATGCCATCTTTGATTCTTTCAGTAACTCGGAATTCGATCAACTGAGACCCCCAACAAAATTGTTAGAATCCTTGTTGAAAGAAAGCAACGAGAACAATGGTGGACCAATGTTCATACAGAAGGTGATTTCTCATGCATGCCTTTTTGATGTTGGAGATGAAAATCTTAATCATAGATATCAGCAATTCGCTGCTAATCAAGTGAAGAGGGTTCTTCTCGAGATGCACATAACTAACCTCCAGCCATACAAAAAGCTCTTGGATGAGGTTGGGCTTTCGAACGCGAAACTTAGCAGACCAAACTCGAATAGAAAGGCTAAACGAGGATCTGGTATACCACGCAATGGACATGTTCATCCGCCTTTCAGTCATGGAATGCCAAACTATCAGCAATACCCACCAAGCCATCAAATGTCTGTTCCAATGGGCTACAACGATATCGTTAACGACAATCACTTATTGTACACCTCCTATGCGCCCGCAGGACATTCTACGGTCCCTGTTAATGGGAATGGATTTGGTGCTCACTACTATGATAATAATGCTTCCGGAAACGGTAACCAGGATTCACTTGTTATGAGACAACTCGAACAATTATCATTGCAGTCTGCGGCAATGGGCTATGCTTCTAATCCTGGAACGCCTGGTGTGGGGGCGAACCACCAAAATCAGAATCTGTTTTTCTGATTTCAAGAAGGGGATCCTTTTGATTTCGCAGCAAAGAGCATGATGTTCTAGGGAATTACCACATAATTGTGAACAATGAAATAAAAAAAGAAGACATAAATTTGCGATGAGAAATGAAAAAGAAAAAAAAAAAATACGGAGAGGAAAAAAAGAATTAGAGCGTTCAGGTGCAAGGTAATTATTGCAAGCTTTAGATAAGTCTGGCTTTGATGCAAGACATGCGCCAATAGGGGGACATGTCATATTCGAGCATGCCCACAATGTTTTAGTCATGTCCCGAGCTCGCCTTCCCCCATAGATTCTAAAGGACAAACTGTCCCTTATACATAGCACTTAATAGTAATTATAAAATCAATAACAGCCACCATTACCATCATGACCATTTGAAAAAGAAGAAGAACAAGAAAAAGAAAGGGAAAAAAAAAAAAAAAAAAAAAAAACAGTCTTGTCTGCTCGTGCCAGATTGCCTAATTTAGTGTAACTAATTGTCCCAAGTGCGTTGCAGGAATGTTCGTTTGTCCTGCACCCACGCCATCCAGGATCTGTTAGTCGGAAATGCGAAACTCAGTGTTGGGCCTTGTCGTAAGCTTCAAACACCTTTTGTAACCTAAGTTTATCCAGTTATAGAGGACGGCCTTTGAGTTTATTCATTTCTTCTTCTTCTCCGATTGAAATTCTTGAGAAGATTTTCCCGCAGGTATTTCCACAGGCCCGAATTCATAGCCGTTTTTCCCCTCATACTTGTTATTTTTTTTTTCTTTGCCTTGCCTTTTGCCTTTTGGTTCTCTCCGCAGCAGTGATCGAAAAACAGAGGCAGCATTTGCTTTACCCGCGTTTATTCAGCTTTCCTCCGTGAAACTCAGTGTTCCTTTTTTTTTTTTTCTTTATTTCATCAACTGTTTTCGAAAAGAAACATCTGTTTTCATCTTTTCGTTTTATCTCTTGTTCCAGGTTCTTGCTTGAGGTTTACGCTTATCCTTTACCGCATTTCACCTCGGCATTACTCAACTTTTGGCGCATACGGTTTATCGGAAAACTTAGTAATCACTGATTAGATTGCCACATCACAAAACAAAAGAACACAAAAGAACACAAAAGAAAGAAAGAAACGGGCGTCGAATCTTTGAATTGATCAGATCCAGACCTCTGATTTTCTTTTATCCTTTTTTATTTTAATTCTTGAGAAAGTTACTGGATATGACGCTCTCGAATTCTGAAGGAAGACTTTCCAAAAGAGGCAAGTTGGCATCATATTTTGCCTCGTATGCTCCACCCCACCATCAAAATGAATACCATACGCTTGATAACGAGCAAGGCGACTACAGAGATATGCACGAGTCGATTTTGAGCGAACGGCGCCATTCGAAAACTCGGAAATCGCAGATCCAAATGCAAAATGTGGCCCACTCACGTCTCTTACAATTGCCCACCGAGGTACTCCTCCAAATATTCAAGCATTTGGATAAAGGTGACTTGTTTTCCCTTTTGACAGTGTGCCGTGACTTTTCCGACCTTATCATTGAGATCTTGTGGTTTAGACCGAATATGCAAAGTGACACTGCGTTTCAACAGATCAAGAACATCATGAAACTCCCTCGCACACAAACCCACTGGGATTACCGCAATTATATAAAAAGGCTCAATCTCTCGTTTATGACGAAATTTGTCGATGACGAGCTTTTGAATCTATTTATCGGGTGTCCGAAATTGGAACGGTTAACATTGGTCAATTGTACAAAACTTTCGCATGGTCCTATCACGCGAGTATTGGAGAATTGCAACAGGTTGCAATCCATCGATATGACCGGTGTTCAAGATATCCAGGACGACATAATATACGCATTGGCCAAAAACTGTACCCGTTTACAGGGCCTATATGCCCCTGGTTGTGGAAATATCTCGGAAGATGCAATCATTGAATTGTTGCGCTCATGTCCCATGCTCAAAAGAATTAAATTCAACAACAGTGAGAATATCAGCAACAACAGTATTCTCGCTATGTACGAAAATTGCAAGTCTTTGGTTGAGATTGATCTTCATAATTGCCCCAACGTTACCGATAAGCATTTGAAGCGTATTTTTGCGGAACTTACGCAACTACGTGAGTTTCGTATAAGCAATGCTGCCGGGATCACTGACGATCTTTTTGAGCTTGTACCTGAGGATACATATTTGGACAAGTTGCGGATCATTGATGTGACCGGATGTAATGCCATTACAGACAAACTCGTGGAGACAATGGTCAAGCGTGCTCCGCGCTTGCGGAATGTTGTTCTTTCGAAATGTATGCAAATCGGTGATGCTTCTCTTAGGCATCTTACGAAATTGGGCCGCAGCTTACATTACATTCATCTTGGTCATTGTGCTCTGATCACTGATTTTGGTGTACAAGCGCTTGTGAGAAACTGTCATCGGATCCAGTATATCGACTTGGCATGCTGCTCTCAGCTTACTGATTGGACCTTAATAGAGCTTTCCACTTTACCAAAACTCAGAAGAATTGGTTTAGTTAAGTGCAACATGATTACTGATTCTGGAATCATGGAGTTGGTCCGTCGTCGAGGTGAGCAAGATTGCCTTGAACGGGTGCACTTATCGTACTGCACAAATTTGACAATAGGCCCGATCTATTGTCTCTTGAGAAGCTGCCCAAGACTCACTCACTTATCGCTCACTGGAATCTCGGCTTTTCTTCGCAGAGAAATCACACAGTATTGCAGAGACCCGCCACCTGATTTCACTGAAAATCAAAAGTCATCCTTCTGCGTTTTCTCAGGGCATGGAGTCGTGGAGCTCAGAAATTATCTTGCGTCTTTGATGGACCAAAGAGCGTATATATTGGAGCAGTACAACAATCCGAGTAATGCGGTTGGAATGCCACCGATGGATATGCGGAGAGTTCGAGAAGCCGCACTTGAAGGTGCCAGATTTTTGAATCCTAATGGTATTCCCATCACGCCATCGCCGCCAAATGAAGTACTTGGTGCTGCATTTCCTGGGAGAACCAACGGTCCGGTTACTTTGAGCGAGGACGAAATGCAAACCTGGGCTCTTCAACGTGGTCTAGGTGACTTGAGGAGAACACGGGAGAACCAGCAACATCGCGCCGAGACAAATGAGACCAGATTCGATGAAACTGATGCTATACTTAGGCAGCTTCTCACGCTAGAGCAACAAAATAGACAGCGGTTGGCCACATTTCAGAATGCCACGCGTGCCTTACAACCCGATTCCGTACCCAATGGCCTTGGCATTAGGCCAATGAATGTACGCCCTACTCTCGAGCCCATGTTGTTCGCTCCTGCTGAACTCGAGGATACCGAAATGGACCGAGCTGATTTGTTTCCCGGTATAAGTGACCCGCAGCATGATAGGCAGTCATAACACGAAATTTCACTTCATATTTAATTTTATTTCTTTTGTCGCTACATAAGCCCAAAACTTTTACTCATAACCACTTTCGAACTCAGTATCGCTAGGGCAGTACCGTGCTTCTAATTCTCTAATTCGGAATTCCACACCGAAATTCTCATAGCACGCAAGCTTATAAAACAAATAGGACATCATATCTTCCCTATGTGTATCCGCTGACCGAGACACCTTCTTTAAAAATGCTTTTCTCAACAGCGAGAATGCCCCTTCTCCGCCATTGACCATCACGCCAACTGCATTTTGTGAGCAAACAGAAACACAATTTGGCGACGAACTCAATAACGAGATTTCTTGCATACAGCTTGTTCTTGAACATGTCATTGGGGTAATGGATGCAGATGGATGTTTCTGCCAATATGCTTTACAGTCGTAATACAATTTTGTGAGCATGCGGCGTTTGCGGAACCATGCTCCATTATTGATTTCTTCTGCAATAAGGCTTTTTAGTGGCAACGACCGTGGAACCTCGTTTTTTTGCTCAAGCAGGTGTTTGCGGCAATAAAAACTTTTTCGGCATATCTGCCCATTGATTTGTACGCCACAAATGTAGTCATTCTGGTCCTCCTGAATACTCAAAACCTCGTTTGGTGAGAGATCTAAGATCATATCAAATTTATCATATGAATAAACAGGTGGTAAAGCTTTTTGACTTTTCCGTAGTGAGCGTCCGGGTCTCTGTAGCTTTCGAAGCGGCGACAGAATTACGGGCGGTGAGCTATAACTTTTTGGACTTTCATCTGCAAACATGATTACAGATCAAACACAGGTATGGCCTGGTGAAGTAGGTGTATTCTTTGATGTTAGTTTGTTGGAATCAAGGAAAGTTTTTATATTTTGTAGTAGTCACTTAAATTAAGACTCGAATCTTTTGGAATTGAGTTTTCAAATTCTGAAGAACTTTATTTTTTGGCAAATGAAAATTTGGAATCAAAGCGCCAATCTCCGTAATTCAAGTGAAATTTCACAAAAGCTGTACGTTGTTATTTATAAATTCCACAATTACGTACTACCTTTAAAGTGCTGATTCGAATAGAAATTGAAATGGTCAAGATTAGATTTCTAGAAGAAAATGCCTAGAATTTTATGGTATTGACTTTAATAAAACAGAGCTGTTGCTTTTCTTTAAATGGCTGCAAACGCTAGCGCCATGGTCATGTGACGTCCATCACTGCGAGCTTGCTTGCAATCTCATGAGAAATATCAGCAGAGGAGGAAATTCTGATAATGAAGTGAAAATAAGCTTTTTTTAAAGTTAATTCTTGTTCAGAAAAAGAAGAGAAAACAGTTTTATGTTGCCAATAGATCAATATGTCATTGAAACTTTAACATGGGATTACTTACCCAAAAACCCATGTCTTTTTGGTGACTGGTCAGAATGATGTCATGTGGTTGTGAGCAATGCGAAGAAAGAAGACGATAGTAGATTCCATATTGTAACTACCTTAAGATCAATAATAAAAGAAGCCCTAAATCACGTGACAATAGCTAATAATTCAATCAAAATCAAGCTACTGTCCTTGGGTCTCATCAATCTGAATTTATCTCCATCATTAGATCTAAATAAGGCTACCATATAGAAATTAATTTAAGAGCACTAGCGAAACAGGAGTGCCGCAATCCAGCCTGTGTGCCGGGCGGAGACAAGCAAACTTAGAAAGACGAGCTGGAATAGTAGAGATACACACCAATCATGAAAGATGAGAAAAAAAGAATAAATCTTATTATAAACAGTATTCGTATGCTGTAATTAATATTACCGTAAAGATAAAAAACATTTGGTTTCACGAAAAGGCGGTGACATATCTTAATATAGAAAGGTTGAGATGATCAGTAGGGCTCAAGCCCTAGTGCGAGGCAAGTACCAGCGCGGCCACACGTGACCCTTGATCTGGGTATCGCACTACAATTTTTTTTTTCCATCGCTGCGTGCGACTCGGCAGAAAACTTGGGCCTGAAAAGAACATAGTGGTTTTTTTACAATTACCTACACAACACAGCAAGATGTATGTAACACCCGTTCAAAGGCATTGGAATGATGGGTGAAACTGGGAATATCGTAATAATGGACGAAGACGAAAGGAATATTCTTATTATGAATTGTCTGGACTGAAAGAAAATAGAGGAATATTGAATACCAGGGCAATATCTGCTTCTATATGCCTATACTTTGAGAGACCTGGCATATATTCCTATAAGCCTATTACACCAACACCAGCCATCATTCAATTCCAGATAATTTGTTTATTTCAAACAAATCAATCACTCAATAATTATTTCTATGATCATTATAGTCATAGTCATGATTATCACATTTCAAAATACTAACTCCTCCAGGACTAAGAGAACTAAGAAGGTCGGTATCACTGGTAAGTTCGGTGTCAGATATGGTTCTTCCTTGAGAAGACAAACCAAGAAGTTGGAGGTGCAACAGCACGCCAAGTACGACTGCTCTTTCTGCGGTAAGAGAACCGTTAAGAGAGGCGCTGCTGGTATTTGGACCTGTAAGGCCTGCCACAAGACCGTTGCTGGTGGTGCTTACACTGTGTCCACTGCTGCTGCTGCCACTGTCAGATCGACCATCCGTCGTTTGAGAGACATGGCCGAGGCTTAAGTGTTTTGTCATGATTACGTACTCATCTGTATATTGAAACTATAATCTTTCTTGGAATCGTGTTTCCTGTAGCTTACTTATGATTTTGCGTACTACCATTGAACGAGTTTTTTTCCAACTAAATTAAAAAGAAGGAAAAAGGCCGGTATAAAACACCCGTACACCGTACCGTTTCCCTGACGATGCTAGGATCAATTCTGATAATTGGCCTGGTATTTATACATGAATTTTCACAAATAGCGTCTGCTTCTTTCTTTTTTTTTTTTTGTTTTCTTGTTTAACAGGCTGCTACTTTTTAAAACTCCCCGACTCAATGTTCCAGTTGCCCAAGATCCACTCGTTTCCTCCGTTCTACACGAAGCAGAGTAACGCCACAATCTTGGAAAACCAGCTCAATGAGTGGTGTACTATAGTGCTTCAATATTGTCAGTACCATAAGATATATACACTTTCTCCTCAAGGCATCGTCATAAGTCGACAAAGCGACGAATTGCCGCTCGAAGGATTATTTGAAAATACCGCCATTGACCGACGCGTCTCGCCCGAGTTCTGCCGAGATATTCTCCATCATCTTATTCATAAGGAAAAAAGGGCCGTCTACATTAATAACAAAAAACAGGATGCGGGCATCTTGATTCTCTGGCGTACGTTGGAGGAATGGGCCGAACTTCTTCATGACCATGTGGAAAATACCGGCCAGTTGGGCTCTATTTTGACAGTATACGAACTTACGAAACTGGAGGATTCGGTGATTCATGAGGAATTGCGTAATATAGATAGCACGCTCTTTGTGAAGATTTTGGACGTGTTGATGAAACAGGGTAAGGCCCAAATCTTGCGTTCCGAGGATAACCCGGCTGAAATTGGTGGTGTCAAGATCGTATAAGTACACCTGTCAATTTATCAAAGTAATTTTCTTTCTTATTTCATCCTTTTTTTTGTTTTTGTTTTGCTGATCAATTTGTTGATCTTTCCCTTTTGGATTTTGGGAAGTTGTAGGCTTGCCGTGATGTGCCACGGCTGACGCTTTGGTCATCTAAGGGCAGATATCGAAAACTGTTTTATATCATTTTTTTTGGCCGCTTAAGGAACTTTGGCTGGACACATCTCTACCTGGCCAGGGTGTACACTCGGGCCTACATTTTCTAACGTAGATTCTGTATAATATTTTTCCGGATTCATTTTTTAAGAATACGGGCATATCTGAGTTAGTTATTGATGCTAGTGAATTATTTCATCGGATTTATTGATCATTGCTATCTGGTACCTGTCTATTAATTCGAACCACGCAAAGCAACTTTATGGGTTCCAGCTTTTTTTCCTAAATCTTTCTTTCTTTTTAATACAATTCATAATTTAGCAGTAGATAATTGGAAACAAAGTTCCAATTCATACAGAAATATATATTTTCTATATGTGCTATTTCTTTAAGATAAGAGCCCTACGTAAAGTAGTAGTAGTAGTAGGAACGGGCCGGCTTTATGACCGTGGGTGGCGTGCATATAGTGCCCCGCGTCCGTGGTGCTCCTCCATCTCATCGAACTTTTTTTTCTCCTTTCCTAGTTCCCTCTTTTCTTTTCTCCTTCCCGCTTAAATTCTCCATTTAAGAGGGCACGTGTAAAGAAAAACTTGCAACTTCAGGTTTCACATCCCTTGTACTCCGTTTTTGATTTCGAATCTTTGGCATTTTTTGGCATTTTTTTGGGACCGGCTCATTTTCCATCTTTTCTCGTCTATTTTCACTTTTTTTTTTTTTTCTTCCTTATTTCTTTTTAAGGATATACTCTACTTTCATCCTATATTTACATTGATAGCGCCATGAAATACGTTGTTGTATCTGGAGGTGTCATTTCCGGTATCGGAAAAGGTGTTTTGGCATCGTCCACTGGCTTGTTGTTCAAGACTTTGGGATACCGTGTGACGTCGATCAAAATCGACCCATACATGAACATTGATGCAGGAACCATGTCTCCATTAGAGCACGGTGAGTGTTTTGTGTTGAATGACGGTGGAGAGGTCGACTTGGATTTGGGTAATTACGAGAGATACCTCAACATTACTTTGACTAAGGACCACAACATTACCACCGGTAAAATCTACTCGCACGTGATCGAGAGAGAAAGAAAAGGTGACTACTTGGGTAAGACCGTGCAAGTGGTGCCCCACATCACTGGAGCCATCCAAGAATGGATCGAGAGAGTGGCCCGTATTCCTGTGGACGAATCTGGCTTAGAACCCGAGGTTTGTATCATTGAGTTGGGTGGTACTGTCGGAGATATTGAGAGTGCTCCTTTCGTCGAGGCCTTGAGACAATTCCAGTTCCGTGTTGGGCCCGAGAACTTTGCCTTGATCCATGTTTCGCTTGTGTTGGTGATTCATGGTGAGCAAAAGACCAAACCCACTCAAGCTGCAATCAAGGACTTGCGTTCTTTGGGTTTGACCCCGGACATGATTGCATGCAGATGCTCTGAGGAGTTGGAGGTGGCCACAGTGCAGAAAATCGGAATGTTCTGTCACGTGGGCCCCGAGCAAGTGATTGCGATTAGAGACGTCAACTCGACTTATCACGTGCCATTGTTGTTGCAGGAACAAAAGATGATGAAGTTCTTGGCCCGCAAGTTGCACTTGGACCCTTCTGCCTTGACTGCCGAGGCCAGAACCAGAGGTGAGAAGTTGATGACTTCATGGAGAACCATCACTTCTGCCCACGATAAGTCGATTGAAACCGTGACCATTGCACTTGTTGGTAAATACACCAACTTGAAGGACTCGTATCTTTCGGTGATCAAGGCCTTGGAGCATTCTTCTATGAGATGCTACCGCCGCTTGAAGATCGAGTGGGTCGAATCCTCTGATTTGGAGGAAGAGACCAAGGAGGCTGACTTGGCCAAATACCATAAGGCTTGGCATTTGGTGTGCCAGGCCGACGGTATTGTTGTGCCTGGTGGATTTGGTCTGCGTGGTATCGAAGGTATGATTGCCGTTGCTCATTACGCTAGAGAAAACAACAAGCCATACTTGGGTGTGTGCTTGGGTATGCAGGTCGCTGTGATTGACTTTGTCCGTTCTTTCTTGGGCTTGAAAGACTCCACGTCGATGGAGTTTGACCCTAACGGCGATGAAAACACTGCTTCGGTAGTGTACATGCCTGATGTTGATCAAGTGAACTTGGGTGGAACCATGAGATTGGGTATCCACTCCACCAAATTCACTGCTAACACCGAATGGTCTAAGTTGAGACAATGTTACGGCGGTGCCGAGAACGTGTTGGAGAGACACAGACACAGATACGAGGTGAACCCAAAGCTCATTGACCAGATCGAGGCCAAGGGTTTGAAGTTTATCGGTAAGGACGAGTCCGAGGCCAGAATGGAGATTGTTGAGCTTAAGGACCACAAGTTTTTCGCCGGTACTCAATACCACCCTGAGTACTGCTCCAAGGTCTTGGACCCATCCAGACCATTTTTGGGCTTGGTGGCTGCTTCTGCCGGTATCTTGGAGGAGGTCTTGGCCAGAGACGACATCCACCAAAAGGGTGAGTTCTAAATGGGGCCATGAGGGGTTTATAACGTGACCCTCACTTTTTTTCTTGTTTTTATATAAATACATCACATCACAACTCTACATAGATCCATAACCAAATAATTGCATACATTCACTAAGAAATAACCGGTCTACCTAGGCAACCTGCTCGCGAATCTTTCTCAATGAAGAAAGATGTTTTATTTGTAACAAATATCATCCAGCCTCAATTAGGTTGACGCCATCCTTGCATATGTGAAGAAAGAGAAAAGTGGCTGGCAATTGGTGTTTACAAGATTGCTTGGTCTATAAATTGAGACTCATTTTATGTCCTTCTTTTACAAGAATCCTAGGAAAGAACGAAGTGGACAGAAATGATGATTATAATAGATTAATCTAGAGGAGTTAGGCTCAGATGACTTTATGCATCTAATTGACGTTTTACTGATACCTTTACTCTAAGAAAAATGGATGAACCTCGCATTTTGGAGAAGATAGTGTGGGGAATGAAATTACAGTCAAAACTTATTATTAAAAAAAGGCATGTTTTCTTTTTAAATAAGAAAGAAAACTTCACCAACTTTCTTTCATCTAATAATAGAAATTTATACTATGGAACCTGCACGACCGGCTACATGAAATAGTATTATAATTTCTTATCTCCAATCGAAGATTCCGAACTCGCCCGATTGAAGCAACCGAAGCCTGAGGGTCAGGCATCGTCCGGCCCTGCATTTTTGGTGCACGGGTGTTCGTATGCTCCAGAAATATATTTAAGGCCCTGCAAGCGCACCTCGATACTGATAAGTTTATTATTAATCTTAAACAAAGAAACCAGAGAAAGAAAAAAATGTTCAACTACAACGATCCTGATGTGTGTGCTTGTGGCGACTCGTGCAAGTGCGGCGAAGTGTGCAAGTGTGGAACCAACCACTAAATGTTTGATTTTACACATATAGTTCTATGAATATAAGAATCCTGAATCTTTCGCAGCCAAGTAAGTCTGTAATGTCTGTTTAGCCCGTAGACTTTATCATGATTTCAAGTTCAATTGGCCATTTCAGTTTCAATGAGTTTTGCTCGCTTATTTTTTCTCCAGAGATTGAAGAAATTCCGTGAATGCATTGTCATCTACCAAATTCTGGATACTCATGATCTGGCGCTTGGCCAATGCTCCAAGCCGCTCCATATTTGCAAGTGCCAGCTCTATTTTCTGCAAGCCAGTGAGTGACTTATTTGCGGAAACTTTAGTTAAGAGCAGGCTATTCGCAAGAAGATACACGCCTAGCCAGCTTTGAGCATTGTGTTCATTAATCTCGACGCTTTTGAGAAAACAGTCACGCGCGTGTTCGAGCACAGCGAAATTCTCCAAAAGAGCGTCTTTCTTATCGTTTCCCGCCAGTAGATTCTGAAGGTGTTGGAGGTATAAATTAAGCCCGGCTTTGTAGTAGATGTTATCGGCATTTGGTGCGTGTAAAAGCACTTCTTTGAAACAAAACACTGCTTTTTCATAGTGTCCAACGCCACTATAGACATCGCCCAACTCGGCCCATGCCACAGCATCTGAAGGCTGGAGATCTAAGTAATAGTTCAAGCTTTTTATGTATTCCACGGCATTATAAGTGCCATCCTTCCCCACACGTGCAAATGTGGCTAGCCGCCGAGACGCACGGAGCTCATCAGGGTCAGTTCCCAATGCATCTAGAGCGTTTTTCTTGTCGCCAATGGCTTCATAATACATCAGACGGAGGACCATGATTTTCTGAGATTTTTTCCCGGCAAACTGGTCATTGAACTGGTCCAAGTACGACTTCGCCTCCACGTCGTGATTTGTCAAAAGCAGCAAGTAAAATTGAAGTTCATAGATTGTAAATAGATCACCAGCATCTAGCGTATTGCCAAAGTTTTTAAGGTACTGGCCCACTTCATCATGAAGAGCGTCCAACTGCGCAGGACCAAACCGGGAAAAGACTCCGGTGGCCAAAATATCTAAGTATCTTTGCTTGATTAGTGTCGACATTTTATTTCTCCGTTGATGACGTATTAAGTATTTTGTTTAGTTTTATTACCAGAGAGAGAGAAAAGTAATTGATGTCTGACGCATTGCATTATCAGTGTTGAGAGAATGGGCGTCGCGCGTTCATTTCGGAGCTCTTAAAGTAAAGATAATTAAACGTGGAATTACTGGAAGACAGCGCAAGAAATTGATGGTTATCTTGATTATAGAAACTTGGACATAGGGTGCTTTTCTTTATGTTTTTTTTTTTTATTTTTTGTTTTTGTTTTGTTTCCTTAGCTTGAAGGAAATAAATTCTTGTTGGCTAATGTTTCCTCTTAGGGCCCAGCGTTCTCGCGCTTACTGAGACAGATGATTATAGGCGTACTGTACGTCAATTTGAATGAAGAGATTAATTATCGAGGTAAGTAATAACTTTTTCCCAACAACCACATATTTGTCTAAAAGTTTTTAAATTCTGGTGATCTTTCGCCTGAGTTTTCCTTTTGATTTTCAATATTTTTCTCAATTATTTCATGGACCATTTTCTCTTCACGTTCTGAATTCTCCCACTCAAGAGTGGCCTAGCATGTTTCGCGGCCCCACATTTTTTTTAAGTGCCTCTTTGATGTAAACACTTACCCTAGGCTCTTTGTTCTCCCACACAATATCTTCCCTCAACTCTGAACATGAGTTTATCTGAAGCATGTGATGATTTACTAGCGCTGGGGATTCTCGAGCATGAATACGGAATTCCGAAACTATGGCCACGTACAACACCACAGGTTCAAAAACCAGATCTTGAGAGTGAATACTATTCTTTAAATCGGCAATTGATCAGTGTCGTGAACAGACTTGTTTTCATGAATAAAATAGCAGAACTACGGCAAGAGGAACCTCAGGCGGTGGCAGAGGCATTCACGCAAACTTTCGAGGATGATGATGATGATATATTCCAAAACATGTCGTTTGCGGAAAAAGAGCGCCATTTACAAGCAATGGCCCGATTTAAACTGGAGGATTTGACATCTGACTTCCTCACTGTAGCGCTCCCTGTGCTCCGCTCAATTCACCAAGAAAATTCCGCGCTTACCGATGCCGAATTTACTATTTTAAACAATCTCAAGAAGCTATACTCGCATTATAATGAACATCCGGCAAATATACGGCGGACTTTGGCTGAGTACATAGCACAAAAAGAAGGCATTAATCGAGAAGTGCAGCTTCAACATAAAATTCATCAATTTTTGGTGGAGAATCTCGGCCCAAATCTTGCTGAACTCGAAACTTTAAATAACGAGTACTTGGTACTTAAAAACACCTATGAGAATCGTTTGAATGCACATGAAACAGAGACTCTGGAGCAAGCACTTCGTAAACTTAAGCAGGCACTGTACACGCTAGCTCGCAGACTCTCGAGACTTGCATCTTTCTGTGACTTTCTCCCGAACTTAATGCTTTGCCAGGCCTCAAATTGGTATTCAGATCAAGGTCTTTTGACTATGGTTACTGAATGTCAGGATCTAGCAGAAGCGCTAGAAAAGTTCCCCCAAAAACACACGCTTCGGCTGGTTGACGAGATTTTGAAGACTGATCTCGAAGATTTGCACTTATAAAGTTATATTAACGTTTTCTTGCTATATACACGCTATCTATCTACACCTGGAACATTCTCTTGTTGACCACGTCCCAGTTGATGCAGTCAAACACCTTCTCCAAATACTCGCTCTTGCCGGTGATTCCGTAATCCGTGAGGTACGCCACGTCCCAGAAGTTAATGGCCAAGACGGGGAGCGTGAAGTCTAAATCACCACGGTCACCCTTTTGTTTCAATTGCGTCAACTCCTCAAAGCTCTGAGGATCGATATTTCCATTCAAGTCTAGGCTCTGGTTCTTGCCATGGTAATAAGGCGTACCGTCGTTGTTGCATTTCATAAGTGCAAACGACTTATCGGGGTTCTCCACCAAGAAAATCCATCCTTGGCCCTCGGCCGATTCGGCCAATCTCACCACCTCTCTTTTGAGCGAGTCCAACGACGAAATGCCGGTGATCCGCTCGAGCAAAAACCGCAGAGGCCGCGTGGTGGCCGCATGCTGCTTATCCGTAAGTTGCTCGAAAAACATGTGGTTATTATGCGCTTGTGATGCATAATGGAAAATGTGCTGGTCCGTAGTACGTTTTGCTGTCAGCAACAATAACTGGAACGCAGATCTGCCTTCGTGACGAGTGCCCACCGTGTTCAATGTGAGGCTGGTTGTAAGCAATTTTTGGTAATCACTCCATGCAGTGGTGTATCCCTGAGGCGAATATAAACCAGAGATTCCTTTTTCAGCAAATGCCTCGTGGTTCTTCAACACGGGCACATCGTGCAACATACGCACCCGGCCAAATTGGTGGCCCTTGGTGAAAGCAGAAGTTTGCCTAAGTGCTCTCGTCAACATATTTTTTTATTTTATATTTTTATTATATTCCTTATGCGTGGACGTCTGTGTTGCGTGGCCCAACTTAGAGATTAATGTCCAGACCTCGTATTTTTTTTTTTCAAGTGAGAGACCTCTTTGGATCTCTCTTTTTTTCTCTATAAAAAAAAAAAAAAAAAAAAAAAAATATGGCCCACCAAGGTGCACGGAGGCTGTCGCGGTAGCTGCGAAAACTCCAGCATTAGCTTCCAAGACCAGCAGCATTAAGAAATCAATTTAAGTGAAAGAAGAGGGATAGAATTGGTGTGTATCTGGGAATTGAATAGAAAGTGAAAATAAGAAAAAAATGAGGTTCGATTTCTTATATCACATTCAGGATTAATTAATAGAGTGAGATATTTTTCACAAGAAAAAAAAACTGGTGATCTGGTAGGGCTCAGTAATCCTGAAATGAGTACTTTATGACTCTCCATTCATGGATTTCCCAGAGCCGTCTTCTCGAGTTATTTCCCTTAATCTATTGCTTTATAAGAGATAGAAATTTTATATTGATGTAGAAAGAAGTCTCAATTTTTCCTTTTTTTCTTTTTGACAAGAACGCCTCGAGACCTCGTGCATTCCTTATTATTGCCCCTCCGCCTTCATCGAAATCAGTGAGACTCTCTTTCTTTCTCACTGTTCAGACTCCATAATTTCCACTTCACGCAGCACAATCGGCGTGTTTTGCGAGACCCAGTTTGAGTCACGGAGAAGTTTCTTTGGGTCGACGCTACGGCCGCTGACTTTGCTGAGAAGCTCGTCGTACAGGGCCTGTTGCACCTTGTATTCGCGTAAAACTTCGTTTGTTTCTAGGTCAATATAGATCCGAGTGTCCCGAATTCGGAAAGCTACATCGTCCACGCGCATGGAAAAGCGGCAGAGCAAAAGAAGGCACGAGTGCATAACCCGGATCCGTGTCAGGAATACAGAAATGCCGTTATCGCCCAACTCATCTTCAAACAAAATCGACTCGTCGTAGAACAAAATTGGATCGGGCTGCACAAGCTTATCCAACGGAATCTGTTGTGTGGTTGGACTGAATCTACACTTGCGTAACGTGCCCCTATAATTGGTGGAATAAGTCCAGTCGTATGGCTTCACCAGCTGCAAATCCGTCGATGTAGCTGCTGACGAGGTTGTTGAATTGACGGATATGCCCAGCACGCTGCCTTCATCAAGATTTTCTCCGTCTCCGCCTTCTTCGCCTGGAACATGTGCGCCTGGCCGTGTACTGAGCCATTCCTTGTAGTATGCCACCTTGAAATCTGCAGAAGGAGCTAGTGAATCAAGTGCATCAAGCGTATTGAACTCAATAGAAGCGCCTGTTTTATCGTTTACAAGCAAGACACGGTTTTTTCCGAAAATCATTTCGGGCAACGGGAAATCAAACCGAGTATCGTTTAAAAAATCAAGTTCATCCAGCAGACAAATCGGGCCTTTAGTGGTGTATATACTCCAGTCATTAACTGTGATCGAAGGTTCTTCGTGTGCTGGCCATGACGCCTTTGGTGAAGGGATAATTACTGTTCCACAATGATCACATTGCGGGTTTTTGCAAGGCCCCACGTGTGACGCTGCAGGCACCAGCACTTGCGTCTTGAAATTAGATTTGACATTGTTCTTTGTGATTGTAGAAGGCAGTGAATTAGCCGCCGACCCAGGAGATTTTTCCTTCATATTTGAAGCGACGGGCGGGCGCGAGGCCCCTGATTTATGTTCAACACTTTGTGTTCCTGGTCTCAGCATACTTGAACATGTACTGATTTCTCTTGAGATGCCGGTTTTTGGCCGTGAAAGCGGCAGTATATTCGTCCCGTTGCGCTCTTTGATTTCTTGAAATGCTTTTTCAGGGCCAATACGTGTACGTGCATGAATTGTTTGGCTGGTTTGGACCCTTTGAGGGTTTCTTCCTTGTAAATGCATATTCACCATATCTCTCGCTACATTAGCTTGAGCAGCAGGGTTTCTAAACGGTGCTGCGGTTGGCGTAAGTTTTGGTTTTTGAAAATCTTCATCGCCCGGCATTTCTATCCAAATTTCCAATCTCTGTTTGTGGTGAAGGTGGTAATTTTTTGGTTTATTTTTGTTTTGTTGTGCAATATTGAACTATCAGATAAGTAAAGTGGTTGTGCGGTGCAGAGTTTATGATTTTGGATTATGAGGCCCTAGAAATTTGGGGCCTGAAGTGCGGAGTGAGAAACTGGCCTGAAAAGGGCAAATGGTATTGTATAGTATCTTTCAGGGCCGGTGCGAGGTTCGGGCCTTAGAACTTCTACCGCACGGCGCACTCTGGGGCCCAGACAATTGATTAATAATAACCACCGGCTAAACCTTTTTTCAAAGATTATTAAAAAAATTGAAACAAAAATTCCCTTGTCGGCCTAAATCTCCCAGGCTATCTAATTTCCAACATGATAAGTGCCGTAAGGGGCCCACTTCAAAAATACTATTACATAATTTAACAATACGCTTTTCCTTTGAGAATATACTTTCTTTATGATACATTATTATATTCTAGTCGTCACCTTCTTCAGTACTTTCCATCCTCAGAACGTAATCCTTCTCTTACCGCCAAAACCGAGTCGGCAATCACAGCATCTACACCGGCCTTCATCTGTATCTTACATGCCTCTAGATCGTTATTTTCCACTCCGTAAGTGACGCAAACCAAACCAGAGCTCTTCACAACTTGTGCTAAACGTGGTGTCTTCACTAAAGTTTCGGCAGCGCTAACAATACCAAGCAAATTCCATTTCTTGGCAAAACGAATGGCGTTTTGCAAAGAAGATGCCCGAATATCCGCCATGAAGTTGGTTCCTGCTTCTGTCAAATACAAAATAGGCATCGTAGGTTGCTTCAATGATAACAAAGCACAAATATCTGGGTGGAAAGATGAGAAAAGAATATCTCTACCTGAAGTATTCTCGTCGTAAACCACCTTCAAAATTGTGTCCACGTAGAAATTCATGTCAAATGCAAATTCTCCCATACTCTCCAGTTGCGCTTCATCTAACATGGGGTACTTGAGCTCCATGTTGAAGCCCACGTTCTTGGGCAATCTCTTAAACAATTCCTTCAATGTGACAAAGTTGGATGCGATCGATGAGCCACGGGCATTTCCTTTGAAACCTTTCTCTTTCCATGTCTTAGTAAGCTTCATTCTTCTCGCCATGTGGTCTCTAAACTCTTTATCCAATTCCTCCTCCTCGGCGGTAGTCGTCATGTTAGGCGCTGAAGGGTACGAAGACATAGAACGAGGACGATTGTATTTGCCCAAAAGTTCGTCATCTAAGGCAAAGTTTTTCGACACATTGCCATTTTGATTGGCTTTATCGTAGGCAAACAACTTGGCTTTCCCAGGCTCGTCCAGTTCACTGAAACCTAAGAATTGTTCAGCAGTCAACATGTGCATCGGAATATCACCTCCACTCTCGGCAACTAAGAAATCATGATAGATGACGGGAACAAAATCCTTTGTGAGCTGAACATCAAACTCAACGTAACTGGCACCTAAAGACGCGGCAGCAATAAAAGACTCCACGGTGTTTTCACCCAATTGCAACGAATTCTTGTTGTTGAAGTTCTTTCCCAAACCTCTATGGCCAATGACCCTCGTACTAACAAGCTGCTTCCAGTATGTGTCTGAGCGATTGATGGACATGTTAGGATGAATGAATGGTTTGATACACATAAATTCAAAGCGCACCTTACCCAAAATGTCCAAGGTGTTGTACTCGACAATAGGCACAGTCACGTTGTTGTTCAATGTGCGCAAATTCTGGCCCACTTTCGAGTAAACACTTTCAAGGAAGGCGACACCTCTACCCAACACTTTTGGCCTAGCGTCAAACTTGGAATTGTGTGGGTATTGATAAGTGGGCACGATATCAAAAGTGATGTACACATCTGAGACTTGAATGTTGTCCTTGAGCTTGAACATCAATGGATCAGTAGCACTGCCGTGCTGGTCTTCTAAAGGCAAATCAACCAAAACAGACTCCTGCACCACTGCCTTAGTGTGTTTATTGTAACAAGTAACAACAAGAGAAAGTGCAGTATCCAACTCCGTAAAAAAACTTTGCGACATCGAGATCTTGTTCAACTCAACTGCACTCAGTTTGTCTCTAGTATCGGTAGTTCCAAGTGTGATCAAAATAAGCTGCTCGTCCTTGCTCAAATACCTGTGGCCAAAGGATTTGATCGGTTTCATCTTCCTTCTATTAACAGGCGATCTAGAACGGGAGAGGTTTCTAGTGGAAGACATTGTGAGAGCTTCTGCGCCATCGTTTGACGACGGAATTACATCTATCGAGTTGCTTGA
>JAJMCO010000178.1:0-25392 GCA_030573015.1 Metschnikowia peoriensis | reverse complement strand
TCAAGAATCAGGATCAACCACCGATGCGGGTCTCAAGTTATTAGATGCTACTGACGAGTTTTGATTTCAGTCGCTAGCTCTACACGGTTTTTACCCTACTTTACACTATTATCAGTTGGGCATAAGTTGTTTGTCGAAAAATATTTCCATTCATTACCATAATTCTTGACCATGATTCCTGAATGACAACTACAAGCAGGGGTGGAGAATGTGAAAACGGAAAGAAAAAAAAAAAAGAAAAGAGGAAAAAAAATGCTGTTGACTGTACACCTGACACTTCTTCGGAGTGTTACTGGAAAAGGGGACAAACCTCAACCAAAGTGTGTCCGATCATGGTTTTCCAGATTCCGCAAACACCTTTTTTCGATTTAATGTGTGTGCAATGATCTCATTGCTTTGAACAATGTCACGCCTTTTTTTTAATTTTAAGCTATCACCAAGAATGTGTGACTTACACGGCCAATAAAAAAAAGATAGAA
The DNA here is from genome assembly GCA_030573015.1 of Metschnikowia peoriensis. Classification (NCBI taxonomy): domain Eukaryota; kingdom Fungi; phylum Ascomycota; class Pichiomycetes; order Serinales; family Metschnikowiaceae; genus Metschnikowia; species Metschnikowia peoriensis. Next base: position 24,913 of record JAJMCO010000178.1, on the reverse strand, counting down.
AAAAAAAGAGCGCCTGTTTCCTAGATCGGAAAATTGATCAACAGTGATTACTAATATCGTTCGTGTACATGCACGTCCGTGCCTTTACAAGTCAAACACCGACGACTTTTTTCGCGCGTGTGTTCCGGAGTTATACCAAAAAGGGAAATTAAAGGGTTCTTGCTTGCTGGTGGTTGACCCAATATGCGCAGTGTGTTATTGCGGAGATATCTCTGGTTGGTGTATCTCCATAAACGTGTTTTTTGCAAACAAGCGTTAGCATTTTGGGAATTATTCATTTCATAATCGTCACTTTTGCACTGTTTCACAAGTATGATACTGCCATGTAAACAAATCTAATCATGATCAAAAACATACACACCAGAATAAAAAAAGAACGGAAAGGTTCACCCCACTTTGAGATTTTGAGGCTTATTCCATAGCCCCACGGCAATTTTCGGTTGTGAAAGGTTTGGTGGCGAGTGCTTACTAATTTCACTCGCTCCGAGGGGACGGCGAGCGAAAAATGTAAAACTATTTAAGACGACATGATCCCCTTGGATTAGTCTTTTCTTTTTCTTTTCATCAATCTTTATCGTCCATATAAACGGAAAGAGAAAAACATATCCCAAATTCCATAAAAATGTATCCAGAAACTTTCGAAGCTATCGGTGTCCATGATTTCGACGACTGGTTAAACCCAAAGAGATTCGAGTTTAAGCCTCAGGAATTCAGAGACTACGATGTTGATGTTGAAATCATGGCTTGTGGTGTTTGTGGATCTGATATTCATGCTGCCAGTGGAAACTGGGGCCGTCCTTATGCACCAGTAGCTGTTGGACACGAGATTGTGGGCAAAATCGTGAAAATCGGCCCAAATGCTAAGAAAGGGTTGAAGTTGGGTGACCGTGTGGGAATTGGTGCTCAATGTGACAGCGATGGAACATGCATTGCATGTGAAAAAAACTTGGACAATAACTGTAGAAATGGAGTCCACACCTACTTCAGTGCTTATCCAGAATCAGGTATTAACACCCACGGTGGAAATGCATCGCATATTAGATTGAACTCGAAGTATGCGTTCAAGATTCCAGACAACTTGGAAACTGCATATGTGGCCCCACTTCTTTGTGGAGGTATCACTGGGTTCTCGCCTCTTTTGCAGGCCAAAGTAGGCAAAGGCACCAAAGTGGGTATTTCTGGAATTGGTGGTATTGGTCACATGACGGTTCTTTTCGCTAAAGCATTAGGTGCGGAAGTTTATGCAATCTCGCGTTCTAATTCTAAAGAGAAACTTGCTAAGGAGCTTGGTGCTGACCATTTCTGTGCTACTGACGACGAGGATTTCGTTGAGAAATACGGAGACACCATTGATCTTTTGGTCAACACCAGTAGTTCGTTTAAGGGCTCTTCTTTTGAGAAAACATTGAAAATGATCAGACCAAGAGGTAAGTTGATTTTCATCACTGCTCCTCCAGCGGATGAAGAGCTCACTCTTCCACCAATGAACTTGCTTATGAACAACTTGTCGGTGCAAGGTTCTCTTATCGGCCCTGCTGAGGAAATCCAATACATGCTTGACTTTGCTGCTGAGCACAATATTAAGCCATTGGTGGAGACGGTGGATATTTCGGAAGAAAACTTGGGTAAGACCTGGAAAAGGGCAGAGGAGGGCGACGTCAAATTTAGATTCACCATGGTGGGCTATGACAAGTGTTTCAAGAAGTAGAAGTAGATCGACTTGTATATGGGCCAACTTATAGTAAGTACAAATAATATAAATGTATGTGAATTTGAAGTTTTGCCAGATTCTAGATGAAAGGTGACTTTAGAAAAACTGCTAATAGGTTAGATTTGTGATATAACAATTGATTGTATTGGTTGTTGAATTGTAGAATCACAAGGACAAAGTTGCAACTTGTTCATCACAGCTCATATGGCTTCCCGTCTTAACCGGTTTATCACACAACGATCACCAAATAAATAAAATACTGAAATGTGCAATGAATTTCCTCCATAATAGGAATTACATGATGACAATATTACGAGTGTAATCTTAAAGGTTTGACCAGAAAACGCGTAATAGATCGCAAATGAGTTTTATCAAAAGTACAATACAGAACGTCGATTCTTAATTCTTTTTATCTTTTTATTTTTTATTGATGGCTTCCTCTGACGCAAGATCTTGAAGTATTAAGTATGATACGATCATCTGTGCTTGTCTGAGTTACAGTATTTCACGTGTCACAGTTCTGCAATTGTGCTATTCCATAAGAGGAAAAATCTACACCGTCCACAAAAATAAAAAAAAAGGAAAACAAAAAGAAGATCAAAAAATTGACGAAATGAATCAAAATTTTGCGTTTCATTTAATTAGCTAGCTCTGGTATGGCGATATTTCTCATGCACTCTATATTTCACCAAAACAAAGATTGTAACGCGACGCGCGTCGCACCAATAACAATGGAAAATCATTCCCCACTTTTTATCTTTTTTTTTTTCTTCTCCATGAACCCATCATTTCTTCATCATAAACATGCCAAGCTATGGTCTGCAAATTCCCAAAGATGCGCTTGAAAAAGAGCAACGCGTACAAAAAGCGATGGAGGCATTAAACCGCAAAGAATTCCACACGCCCGCAGAAGCCGCAAGCCATTATAACGCAAATTTGGAAACGCTTAAACGGCGGCTAAAAGGCGCCAAAAGTGCTATTTTCAGGATTTTGGAAAGGCAGAAAATCAATGATGACGAAGATGAAGTGCTTCAGAAATGGATTCGAGATATTGTGGCGCGGGGCGTGTTCCCTACAGATGAAGTGATCCGTGATATGGTGGACTGTATTCTTGACAGAAGAACTCCTGTTTCTTATGATACCGTAGACGATAATTGGGTGAAGGAGTATTTGCTGCGCACGCCTCAAATTGCCGAGTTAGTGCGCGACACGCTTCGGTCTGGAGCTTACGAAGAAAATGAGGAAACGATCAGGTCATGGTTTGAAATCTTGCGGAAAGTAATGCAGCAATATGATTTCTCGCCGGCCGATATCTATAATGTCGACGAGGTCTTGCACGTGACAGGGGAAGGGTGGACGACGGCCATCGAATGTTCAAACGCTGCAGGAACAACGTTGCCTCCTTATTTAGTAATGGCATTTGAAACCGACGAGCCGTATGTCTTTGGTGATGATGGAAGGTACGATTGGTTTTGCGAACTCAGTTTCCATGGCTTGACCCTGGACCAGAGCAGGCTCCAATGGCTCGAGCGTATCTTTCTTCCGCAGTTAAGGACCCACAGAAATCCAGAGAAACACCTGCTTTTGATTTTCAGTGGCCACGGCGGCCAAATCACCCCGTATTTTGATGAAGTTTGTGCTGCTCACAACGTGGTGGTGGTGTGTATGCCGGCAAACGCGTCCAACGTGCTTCACCCGCTCGATATGAAACGAAAATGGCGTCTCATGGATGCAAACACCAAGGCAAATAGAGAACAAGTGGCGTTCACAGCTGCTTATGATGCTCTAAGACGCGTTGCGTTCGAGCCTGAAACGGTGAAAGAAAGTTTTGCCGAGGCGGGACTCGTGCCCTTCGACCCTGACCGTGTGTTGGCGAAATTCGAGAAATCGGAGTTCAGAACCCTCCCGGATTTGACTCACGAATCCATGTATTTGCCTACAATGCACTTTTTTTTCTTGTACTTTGGTGCTGGGACCAAATCAATGTACACGCTTTTGGATTGGGCCACCACATTTCCGCATGGTATTGGCACATCGGTGTTGAATCAGTGTTTCAAAATCTACCAAATGGCAGTGGAAATCAGCGCTCCACTTTTGAAAATGGGCGACCTGATCATAAGGAAGAGCGAAAATATCAAACAGAAAAGGGCCCGCTTAACGATGAGCGAATTCATGGACCTCGAAGAATTCCAAGATCATTTCAAGAAAGGACGTGTTATTTTCACGCATCACTATACGGGGCCGCTCACTATAAAGGACCCTATTACCCACAACAAGCGGTATGTTTCTGGCCTTTGCAGTATATGCAGAATGAAAGGCCATACTAGTGCCTATTGCGCTCAACGAGAAGATAATCATGACTATTTCTACTGGCAGAATTAGCCATGTGTTTTCAAAAAATCAAGGAGGTCTACTGCCGAAAAACTCAGCCCATCACGTACCCAGAGCACGTCATTTGATACGTAACACTCGTAATCCTTTCCGCTGGGGAATAATAACTCGGAAATCTCATTCATTTGCCCGTCCCGGCGCCCAGTTGCTTGGAAAATCACGTTGTATTGCAGACACTTTTGCTGCACGACATCTTTGAAAGTCACTATAAGATCCCGCGCGGCAATCGAATACACACTTGATGTGGTTTGTTCGCCTAAAACAAACGCTTCAAGTCCTTGTACGGGAATCTCGTTCTGGTTATAAGTGGGGAGCTTATATACCACAGGTATGTTCTCGCGGAAATTTCGCATTGTCTCGATCATCACATTCGTATACCATAAAAGTATGTTTTTGACTCCAGGATATTCTTTGCTGAGCACCGAAAACAGATCTTGCCAACGGTAAAACAACGATAAGGGGCTTTTGGCCTCGAACAACGCTTGTGAAAATATCTTCACCATAGGATTTAGTACGCTGAGCAGTAGAACGATTTCCAGTTGCGTCGAAGAAATGAGATTGAATGAGTGTTGGAATTCAAGAACAAGCGCGAGCGACTTATCAATATTATCGACAAAAGTATTCCCAAGACAGAAAGTAAGCAAGTTTGAAATCAAAAGTTTTTTCAATTCAGCTGCCCTTTTTTCATGGTACTGATCGATTAGCAAAAGACCAGTTTGCGAAAAGTGGTCGAGCACTGGCCTTATGTTGCGTTCATAGTAAGTCCACATAGAACCGCTTAATTTTTTCCATTCGTTGGTGAAAAAAGACTCGTATTTCTCAGCAACCATACCCACAATTTCCCTTCGACGTGAATCTTCCCAATCAAATTCAGCCAAGTTCTCGATAATTCTGGTTTCGAAACCCTGATGTAAATCCCATTCCTCTATAGTAGATACAAGAGAAGGCATAACGATTTCTTCAAGACTATAGTGCTCGACTAACGGCGAGTTTATAACCACCGGAGAATCCAACCAAAATCTGAGATCGTAATCTGGATTTTGCGGACTGTTTTTCAAGAGTTGTACCACCAAAGAATCCCATGGGTTAAGAACTGTCGGAGAATATTCGGACTCCAAATTTCTGTATAACACAGCCCAGTGCAGTAATTGGCTTAGTGCTTCTTCATTTGACGATGTGAAAAGCGTGGTAACGTGAGGCTTAGCGTATGCCACAAATATCGTTTGAATATCAGGAAGATTTGCATATGGTTCTGTAACGATATTTTCAAGCAAAGCCGATATTTTGGAAATATCGTTATCGGCGAACTTAAGTTTCTCGATCAATGCCTCTAGTGTGGATTTTTCCAAGGTTTCGGCTTCAAGAGAACGGTCAAGATGGTCGATTTCCAACTGCAAGTTCCCCATTCTCGCATCAAGCAGCGTTATTTGTGAGCTGATGGCCGAAAGTTTGGTATGTGCTTTTTCCACCTCCAAGGGATTTGCACTTGTGCTGGCATTATCGGAAAGCTCCTTATAATATAGGGGCACCTTAATTTTGGCATTTTCAAGTGTATCAATCACCGCAAATAAATCGTATGTGGGTTTTGAGAAAGTTACAGTTTTGTTGGTGGGCAGTAGTTCATCTTCCGAGCTCGAACCTTCAGTTTTGTTGGCGGGTTTCTCTCTGATTCCACCTATACCCAATCCTTGGGGCCGTAGTTTTGTTTCTATGGGAGCTGCAATTCCATTCTGTTTAGAGCCCAATCCTTTACCCGCCTGGTAACCCATGCCCATCAATAATTTGGCTCCAATTCCATACTGGCTTACCATTGAATTTTGCGTTTCGTTATTTCGAGAACTAGAGGGAATTGGATTTCCAGAAGTAAACGAGGATTTTTTCACAAATGGATTTACGGATATGTTTGGATTTTCGACCTCAGAATCTTCATTTTCTTCAATCTCATCGTCATCTTCTTCCATATCTGAGTACTCATTATGCATTGCACTCATCATGCCAAGTTTGCGTCCGGTTCCCATTGAATTTTCATTCGAATTATCAAAAGAATTTTGTGCCTCATTACTAGTGCCTGAATCAGCAGCAGCAGAAAATAAAATCCCGCTTTTTCTGTGGGACATTTGTGATCATAAGTTATGGAAGCAGCGCATGTTAACGATAAATCTGGGGCTCCAACTTAGGCTGCTTGTCTGCACTCGCACTGTTTTTTTTTTTTTAAGAGCGAGCCAGGGCCTGCATCAGAGTAACTAAATTGTTTGGTAATATGATATTATACCTACAATATTATGGTGTTTATTGTTATATATTTTTTCTTCGAAGTCCGTGATTGACTGATTCAGTGATTCCATCGTCTGTTTAAGTGCCGGGCAAAATATAGTAAATTTGCTACCTCCACCACGTCTTCGCAACCCCATAATTATATGTGTGCCTCAAGAAAATAGATTGTATTGTTGAAGGTTTGTTCATCAAATGGGATACCAAAAACATCGAAGATTCAAAAAGATAAGGGAAAGAATTTCCAGAATTCTCTTAAAGCGCAATATGCATCCAGTGATGTAGTTCGAGAATCAAGTATCTGGAGAAGGGAGGCGTCTTATGAAGATAAGTCGCAATCAGATTTTCGTTAAATTAGGGTTTATACAATCAATGCGCTTCCATTATTTTAAACGACCTTTAAAATGACGCTCAATAACCCTAAATTCACCAATTTCCTTTTGGTGTCACAAACAAGAAGTCTATAGGGAGGTACAAGAACACAATGAGTGAATGAAAAGATCCACAGCAACCCACCCGTTTCCCGCTGAACAACAATGTCTTTTTGAACTTCACTTCCCCACATGCGTATTCTTCAAAAGCTGCACCAACCGGTCCTCATCTTCGCGAGCTGATTCTGCCTCTAAATCGTCCAAGCCCTCGCTAATCACCTGTACTAAACGAGGAAGCCCGGATTCACCCGGCAAGTGGAAATCGGCAGGAATAAAGTCGCCGTATTTGCGAAGCCATTCGCGGCGCCGTTCGATTTCTTCATCTTCAAAAGGAAGTAGATCTCGGTTTAAACTCTCGTCCAAGACCTTGACGAATTTCCGCGGATATACGAATTTCTCGTAATGGAGCTCGCTTAAATACTGAGCCTGATAAACAGAGCAAAACTGGCGGTAGTGGTCTGCAAGCGCGGTTAATGTAGAAGCATAAGTTTCGACCGGAAAAGCGCCAGGTTTCCCCTCTTTTTCCTCGAGCGAGCTGATTTTATAGACGGTTTGGCCCTGGACAAGCAAAAGGAGGAGCCGAGTGGCGTCGTTTGTTTCGAAATCTCGGCTTTCATTGGAAAACAGGTCACACTTTTCAAGAACCAGACCTACAGCGTCTAATTTCTGTGTTGCAAAAGCCGACGCCCGTTTACCGTTATGCATGATAATATCGTGGATCGCATGTACCTCCTTAAGCACGGCGGGCAATTCCAGGGTATCTGCCCGCAAAACCTCTAGATCTTTCCCCGTTTCTGGGGTTAAGTTTGAAGCAAGCATGCATTGGTCATAATGATTTGTAAGCATATGCAAGAGACTGGCGAGTTCCAGACTCAAGGCGTTATTTTCCTTTAATACTGTGCCCACAAGATCCTGCGGTGCCTTATTTGTGTTTAACGGCGCTTCTACAGATACATACTTCAAGATCGGTTTTAGTGCAAGAATTTGCGTTTCATACAATGCACTTAATCGGGAAAACTGGGCCAGAAGCTCGGGTATACGCGATAGGGTTTGTGCCATGTTTTTTTGAAGAAGTGAGCTCATCTTGCCACAGTTTTTAAGGTGGATCTGGACGTTTTCTCGTAAATTATTGATTTCTTCCGTGGCCACAAAATCCGCTAGACAATAGTGCAGTTTGGCCGAATTCTCGCTGTTTTTCACAAGAAATAGGGGCACATCGACCGTTTCTAGCGTGGCCAAAACCGTGTCCAAGTCACGAAGCGCCGGGTGCAAAATCGTGGTTACTCTCTTTTCATGGCCATTGATGACAGAATCCACCGATTCCTGCATATGTTTCGATAGCAGCACAATCAGAGCATGTGCTTTCAGTGATTTGGCGAATTTTTCTTCGGCGGCCGTGATTTGGGCGGGTAATTCCGTTGTCAAAATATCGGTTGTGGAATTAAGACTAGTATGGGCTTGAGCGGAGATTTTCTGTGCCTCTTCCAAAGTCTGGCGAGCCTGCGCCGTCCATCGTGCCACCTCCTCGTGAAGAGACATGAAAATTTTGAGGAATTTTCAAAAAAAAAAAAAGGGGAAAAAAATGGGGAAAGAGTCCAAGTTATATATTTTAAAAAAGTGTGGGTCTCACTCTCTGCATTAGAAGTCGCAGTGCATTGAATAGCTAAATATGCTGTAGAAGCTTAGGCGCGAGGCGCGACGATTAACGTGGATAAATTATGGATAATACACGTCACGTGACTTAGATAAGATAACCAGTGACGGATCTAAACGAATGAATATGGGCGGTCTTAAGAACTTAGAAAGTTTTCTTTCTTTGGTTTTTCTTTTAGAAAAGGTGGGGGAAAAGTTGTAATTTTTTAAACGAATTTTTTTCTTAATTAGCACGAGAATTCGGCGGTTCTGTAAGCTGCCACATTACTTGTACTGAAGAAATAGAGTGCAATCCGGCCAGATGAAACGGGAGGAAATTGAGAAAGAAGAAGAGAGAGAAAGGGGAAGAGAATCGGACTTTATGGATAAATTTCGGGCTAATTGATAATCACCACTCGTACTTGAAAAAAAAAAAAAAAATAAAACTTCTGGTTCTTGCAACAGTATTAGCTCACCATCTTCATTCTCCATGCATCTATCCATCTTTCCATCCACTCAATTCGCAGCTTATTTATAATTAAAGCACGAAGACAGGTAATGATGGAGAGAGAGAGGAAAAGAACCGTCAGCCTAAAAATTGATTGATTGTAGTTCCCTTGAATTACCAGAAATATATACTTTTTTTCTTCTTCTTTTTATCACTGACTATAATGATGAGAATTGCTTTTCAGCAATCAGTAACATGGCCTTTGCTTTAATAAACAGATCCGCAGTTGAGGAATACCAACAAGTTGAATTAAGGGTCCCCAGAAAAAAGTTTGTTTACACTTCAATCATAATTTCTAAAAAAAAAAGGGGTGTTATATAGAAATATCGTGTTTTCCTCATATTCAAGGTATACACTAGAAATTATACTGGCTCGTTAATCACCACAATATGACTTACCCAATCACTTTGAGGAAAGACACGTGCCACATACTTGTAGGAAGGGGAAATTACACGAAAAATAAAAAGAAATTGGTGTTACCTTTTCATCAGAAATATCAGATTTTAGCCTTTTAGGACTTTGGCCAACCAGATCATTTTCACCTGTAAATCCATCGGCTCGACGTTTTTCTGTGTCTATATCACCCTGATTGATTTTTCTTTTCAAAGAGTTTTCCTCTACTACTGGACCGGTTTGTTGAGTTACCGGCGTTACGCTAGAAGAGTCGTTCTCATTTTTATCCAAAACAATTATTTCTTGAGAAACTTGGGACGAATTATGTTCGTTTACTTTGATTTTCTATGGATATTTCAATTTTTGGCCAGGGAACCGAGCTGGGACCTTTATTCCCCATACTAGGTTTCAGAGTGGCTGACTTCTCTGCTTACAACAATACTGAAGATCCGCCAGAGTCCAAGATTGTCACAAATTTCGGGTTGAAAAGTTTTAAGTTTAATATTAACAGCTATATTCAGAGCTTCAAGCAGAGCCAAAAGAAAATTTTGCAGTCAGTGGTTGCCGACGAGATCAACAATCCAACAGGAGCGACTTTATCTAATACTGGTGTTCATAAGTTTGAAAAGTCAATCCGCGAAATTTATGATGATCCAGCTATATTGCATGACTTTATAAAGAAATATCTTATTCAGGAGGGATATTTGCGGGAATTACCAAATATTGAAAAAGATTCTTACTGCAAAATCAGATTGGAATACTTCCTACCAGAAGCTTTTCAACGAGCTTTACAAATTTGTGACAACATACACAAAAGATACAACTTTCGAAACGAATTGGGTCCTTTATGGTGAAATTCACAAGTACTGTCACATTCCACCTAAAACGGATCTTCCGGTCATCAAATTTTTCTGTGAAGCAGATAGATTAAATGCCGCCTTGCTCATTGTTCGTCGGATGAAGATGTTGAATGAGCTCCATGCGAAGGAAAATATATAAATCCAGTGCCGCCGCGTGAAATTTATACATATCTACTCAAAGTTTTTGGGGATGAATTGTATGAAGAGGGAGTTGTTGAAGTCCACGAGTACCTGAAACTGCTCCATACATCTACGAATGTTACAAAGAAACAATATGTCGGAATTGAAATCTGGTAATGGCACTTGATCAAGTAATGCTGAGCTCTGGCTAATCGTTATGCGCAAAATCCCCATCGCTTTGGCTGAATAATATCAAGATCAATATTTCCATGTTCCATTTGCCTGTCTTGGCCTGCACAGAAGGACTCCACTCAAGTCCAAGTCCGTCGCGCCAAAAAAAAAAAAAAAAAAAAAAAAAAAAATCCAGCCTTGCATAGTGTGAAATGCGAGAAACTCGGACAATTTCTTCAGCTTCCTTCAGATACAACAAACAAGTATTAACCTTGAGTCTCAGCAACAATATCTAGATCTGGCGAGAGACACAAGAGAAAAAAAAAACAAAACAAACAAGCATAAAATAGAAAAGAATTGAAATTCTCAGAATCACCAGAATTCAGGAAATATACATTATATAAACAAACATCAAAATACTGCCATTTTTATAATAATCTATCATGGATGCTATAGTGAGGTTACGCCAGGCGATTATCGCGCATGAACCCATCGAACTAAAAATCGTTGGAGACGCTGAAACGTCCACGGAAACGATCAAAGATGCCACGCACGTGCGGATTGGCGACGGCCTTTATGCGCTTGATGAAGTGACGAGTTTCCGCAACGAAAACGAGCCACAAACGCTTCGGGCGGTTGTTTTTTGCTGGCTTCATGATAAATCGTCGATTGTTGACTACAAAACCGCATGTTTGGAGCAAAACGTGGCCGACTTCAAGTTTTTGGTAAAGGCCGAGTTGACCACGTGGCTCAGTGGCCGCTCGGACACGTGTAAGTTCATTGAAAACCAGGATAATGGCAACGAAAAACATAGTGAAACAGGCGCCAGCGGCGTCTCGTCCAACGATCTGGCCAACGGCCTGAATCCGAAGAAAAGACTGCTGGATGATCCTCGCTTGGCCCGGATTTCCGAGCTTGAACTCGACTCGCTCGACCATAATGCAGCCTTGAGAGGAACGAAAAACATCTTGCTCAAAAACCTTGTTTCAGATGCAAAACGCTTCACGGCCCAGTTGAAACGGGCCCGTCCTTCCAAACAAAACGACGCACGTAACCCGCATAATGGTGGTGCTGGTGCTGGTGCTGCCAAAAAACAGCCGATTATTATCGTTTCCCCAGCCACTACAGCCCTTCTTTCCTTAAGCAATATCAAGGAGTTTTTGGAAGAAGGCCGGTTTGTGGAGCCTGCATTGAAGCGGCCCGACACAAACGTGGTCACGATAAACCGGCCCTCGGATCGGTTTGTGCCTGCTGCACAGCTGATTATGGTGGTGGATAACGTGGATTTGTTTACAAAGCCCGAGTACTGGGACCGGGTGATTGCCATTTTCACCACGGGCCAGACGTGGCAGTTTGCGAAATTCAAGTACCAGCGGCCCGAGGTTTTGTTCCAGCACTACCACGGATTTTACATGGGATACCTGGGTGATCTTGTACCTAAGCAAATCAAGGACTGGAATGTGTCTGTATTAGCGGTGGACCGTGGCGAAAAACGGTTTAGAGATAAGATGATTGTGCGTGACTTGTGGTCGCAGTTGGATAAGACGCTTGCTGCAAAAAACTATGGTGTTTGAGAGATGTAAATAGGTGGATGGAAGAGTTGTATGTAATTGTATGGCTAGACTAATATTCCGTTCGGCTTGTTCCTTGTTTGGACCCTTTGAATTGTCAATGGAGTAAAAAAAGTCAGCCTTTTCTTTCTCTTCAGTGGATAGTTTGTCATGAGTGGATAGGATTGATGTAATATTTTAACACAAGATCAGAGAGACAAGCAGATGTTATTGGGTAAGGATGAACCGGGGTCAATTACATGTGAAAGTTTCTAAATTTGTCTTATTCTCCAATATGATAATAATGAATTCAATGTCTTATCCATTTATCGTATTCCTTGGCTTTGGGTTTCATCCCTTTGTAGTGTTTCTTAACATTGATTCCATTCCCTACCCAGTCACCTACTTGCTAAAGTAATGCACTTCTTCATCCAAACTTCTCTTTTTCATTTGCCCAAAAGAGTACTTGAGGCTTTTAGGATTTTCAGTATTTGAATTTAGACCCCGAGGATCTCAGCCCAACTAAAACGAATCCCACTTTCCTTTTGCTATGGTTATAGATTATGGCATTCGCTTTTTCATAGATATATATTGTTTTTTATTAACTCCACCATCAAACCGCCTAGTGAAAATATAGCAAGAGGAGAGGAGAGAAGAAAAGAGTTTGCAATAAAGACACCTACTCATTTCCATACTTGGTCTCCTTCTTGATTTCCGCCAGGTAATTTGGCTTGGGTGTACTGGAGACATTTGGATTGGACCAGCCATTCACGTAATCAAAGTGAGTGTCTGCCCAGTGAGCAAAAGGATATGTGGGCAACGTTTTCACCGGAGTGTTTCACCGGAGTGTTTTCGTCGATTAGCCCTTTATCCTTCTGAGCCTGGATCAACGAGTCCAAGTAGTCAGAGATATGGTCTCTAATAAACTCGAAATTTTTGTACTTGATGATTTTCTCGGGGCCCTCATAAATGATTTTCTTGAGAAGTGAGGGTACGTTAGGCTCATCCTTCATTTCATCAATCGAGTAGAAAATCGGGTGGTTCGTGAAGATGATGGCCCGTGACTTGGGTAAACGGCGCAAAGTTTGTCTTTCCACACGAACGTTGAATTCTTTGGGATCTGTGGATTTCATATCCTCTTCTAAATTGGGCACAAATTTGGGCAACTGGTAGATGTTGTTCACTTTGAGTTTATGGTCCCAAGTAATGTACCACGAGCTTGATGTTAAACTTACCCTGGACCTTGCCGTAGTAGTCCGAGTGCAAGAAACGGTATTTCCCGTTCTCTGTCTAGTGCCTCCAGAAATACGATATATGGCGAATCACTTCCTGAAAACATCTACACGAGAAAACAGTGGCCGATCACTTTTGCGTTGCGTTCATCAAATGTCCATATCCAAGTCTATCCAATTTTTTTTTATCTATATACAAAGAGCAGCTTCAACGAGGAAGACATGCGAGCCTCACAAAAACAGAAAGAAGGAAAAAAAGAAAAAAAAGAGAATGAAAAATCACTGGTATGTTTTCTCAAGTTCCACGAATCGGGCATAAAGCTCATCAACACGCAAATTCTCCACCTTCCGACTATCACGCGTCCGCACAGAAACGGTGCCGTTTTCAATATCCCGGTCACCTACCATCACAATATAGGAATATCCTTTTTGAAGGGCATCTTTAATACGCGTGCCCACGGTTTCATTCCTCGCATCCACATCAACATGGAAATGATGGCCTGTGAGAGGAGCCACCAGTTGTGGCGCATTGATGATTTCCCCGCAAAGAGCCTTACAAATTTTCTCTGCCTCGGCATGATGACGATCAGAAACTGGCACCACAAGTGCCTGGCGCGGATTGAGCCAAAATGGCCATTTGCCTTGATAATGGTCTAGCAAAATGGCGAAAAACCGCTCGAGCGAGCCGAAAACTGCACGGTGCACCATGATTGGCCGGTTTTCTCTGCTACCAGAAGCTGAAGTGTACTTGAGATCAAAGCGTGCCGGAAGCTGGAAATCTAATTGTACAGTGCCTACTTGATGGCGTTTGCCGAACGCGTCCGTGACCAAAACATCGATTTTGGGCCCATAAAACGCTCCGTCACCTTCACGCACCTGCCACGAGTCCGTGCATTCATTAAGCACCCGAGTAAGCTGGGTTTCGGCGCGGTCCCATGTTTCCAAATCACCAATATACTTTTCGGGCCGCGTGCTGAGGAAAAATTCGACGTTTTTCTTGCTATCGATGCCGAAAACCGCATAAGTATCTTTAATCAAGTTCAAAGTATTGGCAATTTCCGCATGGATCTGGTGCATTTCGCAGAAAATATGGCCATCGTCCTGATGGAATCTTCTGACTCTTGTAAGACCTGAAAGAGCACCCAGCGCTTCATTCCGGTGAAGCGACAGAAAGTCCAGGTACCGGATCGGAAGCTCGTTATAGGAACGGTCGAATTTGGCGTATATGAGACAATGACCAGGACAATTCATTGGCTTAAGGCCATATTCATGAGGGTTTTCTCCAATTTCTTCTTCTCCTTCATGGACTGCTCCACCTCCGCAAGTATGGCTTTCACCCTCAAAATCCTGGATTTCCTCCTTCAGCAGATCGTTGCCCACCACTTTGAACATATCGTCCTTATAATTTTCCCAGTGGCCCGATTTCTGCCAGAGCGATGTTTTATAGATAAGCGGCGTGACCACTTCGTGGAAACCGTAGCGCAACTGCTGGTTTTTCATAAACCCCACCAACTTATTAAACACCCGCGTGCCATGTGGTAAGAAAAATACCAGTCCTGGCGTCACGGGGTCCGTCACGAAAAGCTGCTGTTTTGTGGCGATCACGTGGTTTGCTTGTGTGGCCAGTTCCTTCACGCCCGTGCTATACCGTGCACGCCAAACACGCCCAAGAGCATGTGTACGGATTTTGACTGTCGACATGAGTGAAATAAAACGGGGGGTTTTGGGGGGTGTAGGGTGGTTTTTGAAGGGGTATCTAGATGAGTCGGCTTAACTATGGGAGTTTTCATGGGCCCATGTTGGTCGATGCACCGCGTGCGCGCACCACCGTATTGAGTGGATTTGAGAAGTGAAGAAGAATTGTAATGTTATATGAATTGCATTTTTTTTGTTTTTTCTCCGAGGATTGTAGGAAGTATAAAAAAAGTATATATTTGATAAAGTAATTTGAATGGAGAAAAAATTAAAGATGAAAAGCAGATTTCCTGCAGGATTTGCAGTTGCTTATTCACCAGCAAAAGATGTCTTTAGTTGACCATTAGAAGTGTCGAAATTAGGACCAATATTTCATCTTCGTTCCGTTCATTTTCCCTCCAGAAACGTAAAAACTTCAATCCAAAAACGATAATTAATCAGTTTCATTCAGAAAAAAAAGAACCGGTAAGCACTCGCTTCTTTGGGTAGCTTCAGTTGAAAATAATAAGCATAGAGTACACGAGCTAACAAATCAACTCAGATCAAAATCCCACAGTATAGCTCGTATCACTTGCAATTTCTATATAATTCTCTTGAATTGTCAGAATTGCACACCAAACTGTGACCGTTGAGCAGTTTGTCTCCAAGAAAAGAATCCTTTGAATCCTCATCCTGGAGAAAGCCATAATCTTTCTTAATCAACAACCACAGAAAAAAAGTAAAAAAAAAATAACTAAAAAAGTTTCCCCAATATCATTCTCTATGTCTCAAAAGAAAAGAAAAGAATCACTCTTCGTTTCTTATCACGCAGCAATCTCCGGTTTCGCCGGAACTTCAGCAGCTTCCAGTTTCAGCCCCGTTTTCTCCGCCACAACACTCTGTCTTTCGCCCTGCGCCCTCCAGCCTTCAACCTTAACCTTAAAGCCGCTGAAAGTTTTGAATTCCAACGAACCTTTTTTCCATTTGCGGCACGGACGGCCCGATTTATCCAATACTTGGGTCACGGTATTGAGAGTGAGGCCGGCCGTGCTCAATTCCTTTGGCCCCGTATTGATTTTGGTCACGAGCGGCTCTTCCACTGGCGCAGGCGAAGACCGAGGCGAAGTGGCATTTTTTTTATCTTCAGCACTAAGTTTTTTGGCCCGAGACCGTGGTTTAGGTGCTGGTGCGGCGAAAACCGGGAGTGTTTCAAGAAAACTCGGGGGAAGCCGGAGCTTGACGTTATATTTCTTGGCCGGAGGCATACTTGTGTGAAAATTTGTTTGTTTTACAGTTGTGCTGGTGAATAGAGGATTTTTTTTTCTTTCCTATTCCTTTTCCTTTTCCTAGTATTTGCTAAGTCTTGACTCAATGGTGGATCACGTGGTAAACTGTTTTATTTTTTTAATGCGTGTATTTTCGCACTGCTGCGCCGGAGTTAACTACTGGGTCGGAACCACAACGTTAATTTCCGAGATGGTAGAGATAAGCATATATTCTTATAAGTAAAGATACCTCGTGTAATTTATTTATCAGTGGAATTGACCGAGGTATGATACCACAACCGTTATTTTGAAACTGGCAAATATCTTTCCGCACGCTTTTTATTATTTCCGTCGGCCGTTTTTTTTAAAAAGAAAAAAGAGAAAAGAACCCGAAATTACGCCTAAAATCACACTTAAAATTACACCTAAAATTACACTTAAAATGTCGTTTGAAAGACGCATTTCTAGACTCGACCATCTTGCAACCAATGTGCGCCAGGACGTGCGGGCACATCAGCGGACATATGAAGGCGCATACACGAGAACAGCGATTCTGTGTCTTTCATTTTCGGTGGTGATCATCAAGCTTTTCTCCGCAGAGTTTCTCCCGATTGGAACGGTGTATACCGTTTACGGGTTCATGTTTTATATTGTAGGTGTGGTCAAGGCCAAACGCGTGCACACGTACTATAATCACGATAAAGATAAAGAGGAGTTTACGACCGCGGGCGACTCGGTGTTGATGCTTACTTGCGTGAGTTTGGCCACATACGTGGCGTTGCTTGTGCTTGTGATGAGACTATAGGAAACCTTCCGTTTCTTTTTTTTTTATATCATTATTACTATTGGAATATGGTTTTTGGGTAAACAACCATAAAAAGACGGTGTGCAATGGGTTTGAGTATTTTCATTTCGGAGTGAATAAAGAATCTCATTAACGATTATATGAGTCTTCGTATAATTAATACCTTTAGTGACGAGGGCAGAATTTTGTTTATCCCATTGAAAGGGAGTATGATCATTGGATGGAAGGACTTAAAAAGCACGATTATTGCCACTGGTGGTGATAAATTGAGTTCTAGCTTGCTGAGAAAAGTTTGCCATTCAGAACCTTATAATCTGTTGTACGTCAATCTCTGTTTCTTAAAACCAGGAACTCGTATTTTTATTGAAAGGTGGTCATTTCGATGGTAGAATAGATTCAAGGTTGATTCTGATTGCTTTTGGTAAATACACGTTTTCCGGAAACTACCTGGGCTTCAAGCATACCATAAAATTTCAGAAACTCATTATCTATTTATCGAAAAAAATATCATAGAACAAGTACCGCAAGCATCAGAGGCGGGCCATTAATAAATGCAAGTTTGTTGAATGCAAAAGCCATTATGCATTTATGTAAATACATGGATCCAGAGGGAGTCAGACTATCCTAGTCCAAATTAGCCCTTGATAAATCAAAGGATCTTGACTAAGGCACTTTTAAATCTTACCTGAGAATCTCTAGTTAATCATTCTACGTCAAGAATTCAAGTGCTGGATATTAGAAGCTAGTAATAGCCCCAAATCCGCAAAATTAAACTCAAGTCAACGCACCAAGTCCAAACACAATAAACTGCACGAGGAGCTGCACCGACCAAAAAGCCATCTTACGCACACGCACCAAACGGGCCTCGTCATCGGCCACATAATGAACAAAACTATCGTAGACCTGCTCCGAAATATCGTCCATCAAAAGCGAGTCGTAGACGGTCCATGAGCCACTAAAATCTTCGATACTTTTCACCACACGGCTATGGATTTCGATGAAAGCGTTGCGCAGATTAATGTATGCAACAATTGGACGAATAAGTGCATAATTGACGTAGCTAAGTTCAGGTGCCTGGAAAGGAACTAGGGCACGCACATTATTGAGTCGGAGCGTTAAATCAAGCACGAAAAACCGAGAAACATCGCCGGAATTGTCCTGCGGATGGAGTCGGGAAAGATGTGTTTGCTTTGAAACGCCGATTTCCGGGTTACGGTACCGTGTGGCCTCTTTATGGATAGATTCGGCCACAATAGCCACGATTTCCGCCATATTATAGTCACGTGCCTCTTCCGGCACCATCACGTCTCCAGTCATATCGACTTTCCCCAGTGTGATCCACCCAAAGGGACCTTCGAGACCTTTATTTAGATGATCCACACTAAGAGAATCTACACGCAAACGCGTGACACGTTTCCAAGGCGATTCCGCCGCGTCTTTATCGTTATCATCGTCATAATCAAAATCGTTAAGCCGCTGCCGTTTGTGCACGGTGAAAAGCGAGTCGTCGTAGGCTCCACTGACGTTATTTGCATTGAGAAGATCGTAAAACAACCAGTGTTTGCGCAAGCGCTCCAACTCACAATTGTAAATGGCCACTTTGAAAGGACGGAACCCTGCAGGCTGGAGCAACGTGAAAAGCACATCTTTCATCACAAAACTGTTGATTTCAAAGTCTCCAAACTGGTACTTGTTCTTATAATTAGTGGCATCATCATCGGGACTCCAGTGCACGTGTGTCCTGTCCACGACTCCACGTAACCCTTTAATTTCCATTGTATCGATGATTCCAGTACCGTTCATCCATTTGCGGAACGAAAACAGCACATTGACTTCTTCAATAGTCAAGTCAAACTGCGTATAGTTTCCATCATCATCCACATCATCATTCTCATCATGTTCTTCTTCTACCGCTTCATTTATGTACTGGCTATCACCGGAATCTTTACTCCGGGCATATGCATCTGCTTGCGACCCTTTAAGAAACGTACGGGCCGATTTGGGGCGCCGGCTTACAAAACATTTTTTGAACGATATTTTGCCGTCTCTCCATCCAGGCACTATGGCATGTTCGAATGTGACCTGAAGATTGGAGTTTTGCGTCATGATCTCACCCACTTTACGTGCAACAAATTCCTGGGAGAATAGCGGGTTGATGGTGAAAATCACCAACAGTACAAACGTGGTGGTTCCCAATATAAGCAAAAACACGTTCCCCACTACAAGCCAGGAGAAAAGCGCCGAGTAGTCATCGGTATTGAATGGCCGGTTGGATTTTTTGAGAAGCCACTTCAACCTTATGCTTATACGAGAAAGCATACTATTTGCCCTTGCCAAAAGTTGCTCTTTTGTTGCTTGCTTAGGCATATTTGGCGGAGGGTCGGAAATCCCATGGACTTTTCCGGAAATTGATGGCTTAAGCTGGTTATCTAGATCGGATTTTTTCGGAAATCCATGGTCCAAGTTTTTCTTATCCATACCTTCAAAATCTTTTTGGTTCCCCTCCTGGTTCCGTAGATCTTGGTGGTGCCTTATTCCTATAGAAAAGAAGCGGGGACGGAATATTGGAATATAAAGCCCCGGTTTCATGCATGCAAATTTTGGCATCTGAGCCATTTTCGGGCCCATTTTCGGGCCCGCGGCAACTGGTGCCCGTTTTAGTAGCATGGAATGCATCATAGCCATGTATAGTGGCTATAAGAATTCTTTATCACGAGGAGATAATTTGGAGCTTGCGGTCTCGCGTTCACTCGAAAAACGTGGAGAAGCGATGCGATTGCGCAGGATCAGCTCTGGAATTAGAAGAATACTTTTTCTCTATTTTTTTTGTCTTAACATTCATTTTTCGAACCAAAAATCGGATTTAAATTCATATATCAGATTTCGAAAATATGAACAGATTCTCTTATTTTTATCGCATGGTATGACGAAATCATTTGTCATGAAGCATGAAAAAAGACCAAAGCCAACCTTGGAAAAGGCTGCGAAAGCCACACCTAGGATTCAATAAAACATGACGCAATGATTCGTCCAAAACCAATATATGAAAGGATTTAAAAGTCAGGAATAATTTTAAAAAAAAATGCTTTTTTTCTCTCATCTTTCTGGAAACAACTTTTTCGGCGCATAGGACTTGTTATATGAGGAATCGAGGTGTAGAATGAATGAGATGAAGCAAAAAAATATATTAAAAAAAAGGATCACTCAATCATTAGGATATAATAACAATGGAAAACAAAAAAAGCGAAGAAAAGTTACCGGAAAGAAGAACAATCGGTTTCATCCCTAAACTATGACTCCACTTAATCTCCTCTACAGTTTAAGGTTTATGACTCAACAAAACTCGTGGGGGCGCTAACCTTCTCGTATATTCCATCGGCCAACGCGCCCCCACGGTGACTCAGGCATATACGTTATCTCCGGTAAGTCAAGATAAGCTTTATAAAAATCAGCGGGAGCCCCATCAAAAGGGAAAAGATATTTTTTCCAAATCCAATAATCGCAAATAATGCAATTCGGCCACGCCTTTAAAAAGGATCATTTTCCAGCCTCAAATAATCTGTTTGTGCCGGTTAATCACGGTAGTTATGGATTACCTCCGCAGTGCATATTGGATAAATATGTCGAAGCGTTTTACAACGATATTTCAAGTCCAGACACATTCATGAGAGTTAAGCAGCCACAGGAGTATGTTGAAGCACTTAAAGCACTTTCTTCGATTTTGAACTGCTCATATAAAAACTTGGCGCTTGTTACTAATGCCACGACTGGAGTGAACACGGTATTACGGTCGTTGCCCTTTGAAAAAGGCGATAAAATTGCGTTTCCAAGTACTACTTATGGAGCGTGTGCCAATACTATACAGTTTTTAGAAGAGTCAGTGGGGATTATTCCTATAGTCGTGCATTTGGACTACCCAATGCTGGATGCAGAAGTGGTTGCAAAGTTTGAGGCCACTTTCCGTAAACACAAGATTAAATTGGCACTTTTTGATACAGTGATATCGATGCCCGGAGTGAAAGTGCCATATCAGCAACTTCTGCAGCTTTGCAAAAAGTATGGCGTGTTATCTTTGGTGGATGGTGCTCACCTGATTGGGCTTATTCCCGTAAGTATCGAGTCACCAGAATTCCAGCCCGATTTCTACGTGCTGAATCTTCATAAATGGTTTTTTCTTCCGCGTGGATCCGCTGTCATGTACGTGGCACCCCAACACCATAAGGTGATTCAAACAATGCCCATCAGTCATTCATACGTTGCTCGTGAAACCGAGCTCACGGAATCAGAGACCGAGAACTTGCTTCTTCTGAAATTCACGTTCGTGGGTTCCAACGTCTTTGCAGCAATTTCATGTATTCCATCGGCAATCAAGTTCCGCAGCGAAGTTTGTGGAGGAGAAGAGGCCATTCGTGAATATTGTGAAGATTTGGCCCGGAAAACAGGTAAGATGACAATGCGCCAATGGCCCGGCACTCAGGTCTTGGAAAACAAGGAGAAAACGCTTGTTTCTGCTATGGTGACACTTGTGGTGCCGATCGAACAATTCAGCACTACATTTGACGCTACAAATAAGGCCCAAGTCAAGAAATTGATTGAGTTCACCACGGCCCACTTAGTGGAAACTCACCGTACTTTCGTACCAATTGCAGCGCACAACGATAAAGTGGTGATGCGGTTTTCGGCCCAAATTTACAATGAGCTTTCCGATTTTGAGTATGCGGTAATTGCTGTACAAGAAACGTTGAAGGCCTTTTTCGCAAGAGAGAGCCATTTGTAGGGACAAAACGGGAGGAAAAGAAGACAATAATAGTATTAAAGAAAAAGAAAATCAAAAGTCTTCTTTTTTCAAGTAAGTTATGTAATAACGATAATAACAATAGTAATAATTATTTTGATTAATACAAGCACGCTTAAGAAGTCGTGAAAAAGGGGGTGCACATTCGAGAGATGCACAATGTTTTCATTACGATAATTGTTAGGGTCCCCATATCTCTCTGTGATCGAAAAAGGGCTCTACTTCTTCTTGGCTAAACCCGAGTAGACGCATTACTAACCATTGTTACCGGAATAGTATAGCCCTCAGCCATTGTCTTCGGCTTAGTATGCTACAACGTATTGTCTTGGATTAGAGAGTACCTCTCGGCCAAAGTTTGCCAGCTCGTCTCTCGGAGTTACTACTATGAAAACATTAGTAAGGCTTTGAATAGTTGATACGTATCTACATAATGGGTGATTCAATGAGAGAATTCTAAGCCTTGGGAAAAGTCGGGCAGTTCAGTAACTCAGTACATTACTCAGACGTCTTATGGGTTTTTATAGTTATATATAGATTTTTCCTGTATTACGATTTGTTTCGCTATATATATTATCACGCATTAGTGGGTAACGATACCCACTCGAAATTGACAATAATGATGATAAAATTGCTTTTCTGTGGAACTGCACCCACATAGGCCAGATCCTGTATTGGAAGCCCGCTTGGTCTAAAAGTAAACAATACGCTTGTTGCCAGTTGAAAAAAAAAAAAGAATGAAAAATAGAGATAAGAAAAAAAAAATACCCCTATATATCCGAAGCCGTTCACTTCACGGCTTGTTTATCGCAGGCTTATCGTGGCATTCGTTCTAGAACGGGCTGCGGCTCATGCATTGGTTCGGAGTCGTTTCTGTAAAGCGGCGCCCGAGGAAACGGGAATTCTAGAGAATTTCTATTTCTGCTGTTGGCTGAAAAGCTTGGGTTTTTGTGGAAGTTACTGGTTACGCAAAGAAGAAGAAAAAAGAATTGAAAAAAAAAGAAGAAAATTAATCAGGATTTCCCGCCTTAAAAAAAGTAATAAAAAAAGACTCACCCTTGTTGATCATCTCCAATATTAGATAACTACTACGGACGGACCAGCATCACTGCCCGATAACAACAATATAAGAAAGCGCAAAAAAAAACAAAACGCTTATGTGCAGTACCACGCGGCTCTCATCGCAAAACCCAAAACCCGCGTTTGGCGAGCAACGAGTCTAGACTCTGCAGTTTCAGTTGACTTTTTATCACACACAAGAAAAATTACACTGTTCAGTGGTTTTGGCTTCAACTTTTTAATTTCTTATTATTGAGTAGAATGCGGATGGATATAATTTCTAAGTTTTTAATTTTAGGGCTAAGCTAGCTTCGTAGGCCTTCTCTGTTGGTTTAGAACCCACACTGGTTAGGATACTGTCTGTCGCTCAATGGTTGAGGGAAAGCACCTACACCAATCAATCTGGCCATATCCCATTCAACGGCATCCTCAGTCTTCCAGTTCCAGAAAATCCAGCCGCCAGTTTGTTCAAAAGCATCGAGCTGAGCCTCCACATAACGACGCACATTTTGCTTGAACTCTGGAGTCCAGTTCGCGGCGCTGACATAAGGAGCACACACGTTTTTCAAGTTGGAGCCATCGTAATCACCTGACCAACGTGCGCCTCTTCCAACACCGTTAAGCCAAAGTGCACAGTCAGTAAGCGCAGCAGAAAACTCACCACAAACGTTCCACTTGTCTTCGGTTTTGGCGCCTTTGCCCCAGCTACAGGCCACCTCCACGTGCTCGTCGATAGTTCTGGCCAATTCTTGCGTGCTGAACACCTGGTAGTGGTGATGATCAAGGACAACGTTGTAGTATTTAGGGTCATTAACCATGAACCCGTTCCAGTAGTCAAACTGCTGGAAAGCGTCGTGGATGATAAGCGTGTTTTGTGTGACAGAACGGGCATTGCCGTAAGCCCACTCGTAGAAGTTTTTAAGCTGGTGCATGTCGGAAACAGGGCCCAATGGCTCGTTCAAAAACTCAATTCCAGACACAACATCCAGGTAGTATTCGCTACCGTATTTGTTGAAAATCAACTGCAAGGCAGTCAAGGTCACGTTAATATTGGCATCGGTCTGGTACTCGATCTGGCCACGAAGTCCCGAGTTGTCAAAGCCATTTTGAGATCCCGGAGCCGCATGCAAATCGACCCACACCTTCAAGTTATTGGCTCTGGCCCACTCCAATGCCTGGTCGAAATACGCCCCTTGGCCCGTCACGTATGGCTCGTTGGGGAGCGGCACAAACGCCCAGTATCCAATTGGAATACGAACAGTATTAAGCCCGGCAGCAGCAATATTTTTAAAGTCTTGCTCTGTGTACCACGTCAGCCAGTGGGCATGCAAGACACTGGAAGCCTCCTCTTTGCCGAGTTTCTGGGTGAAATGGTATTCATCCACAATCTCGTCACCATATGGTTTGAACAAACTGGGGTTAATGTAAGGTTCCAACACAAACCAGCCGCCCAAATTGACACCAAGAACTTTCTCGTTTTGGTAGTCGAAGCGTTTGCTGGGCACGGTCAAAGCAACAACCGCCGTTGCAAGAGTTAAAAGAGAAGCAAATTTCATGTAAGCGAAGTGTTTTATTAGGACTTTTTTTTTTTGGTTCTAAAAGCAAATATCAAGCGTGGAATGCAAGTAATAAAAGAATGAAGATTGAAAAACGAAGAAAGAGAATATCTAGTTGGAGGAGAGAGTGTGCAAAAAGAAATCTCAAATTATTGTTTCGACGTGGGAAAAAATGATAAGGTTTTAATAAAGGAGGGCAGGGGGGAGGGAATTCCCGCCAATATATAAAGTACAAAGACCATGCCTGTGGAATTGCAAACAGGAGTCGATCGCCGCCGCTCGCAGCTGATCTGTGCAGCAATTTTATGCAAGCTGCATGAGGTGATGGACGGCGGCTTGGGGCGGCCACGTGCAGGCCGTTTCAATTTCGGAACTGAAATTGAGTCTTTTTCGAAGTTTATCAGAATCGGCAGCAGGTTTTCGATAATTTTTTTTTTTCAATGGTTCAGGGGCCTGAATAATTTGCGATGGAAATTTTTTACTAGTAGATTC
>JAJMCO010000177.1:0-25433 GCA_030573015.1 Metschnikowia peoriensis | reverse complement strand
CTCTGAGCATGCTGTCCATCTTGGCACCGCTGCTCCCATTCGGCCAGCCCAAACTCTCCAAATTACACCTCACTATGCGATAAATCCGGTGGCGCTTATGATCGAGGAATGCATGCGGATTTCGCTGGCGATGCGCAAACAAGGCCGCTGGTCACAAACAGGGGTGGCGGCTATTTTCGGTGCTGCTGATTTTTTCGGCGGCGACGACGAGCCGCTCGTGGCAAATATTATGGGTGCAGGTGTTTTCGGTCAAGGCTCTGCTTCCCGCTCAGCAAATGGCGGCGGTAGTGCTGCAATTACGGCTTCTGCGTCTTCAACGGCAGCGGCTACAACGGTACCCGCCAACCCTCTACATTCCAGTTTCTTGCAATTGCGTGCGATTTTGGCCGAGTGTAGTGATATCAATCAAGTCGATAGCTTGACGCTCTTACAACCGTTTCTTCTTGCGATCGAGCTGAGCGGCACGTCCGGCCACGTGACTGCATTGGCGCTCGACGTGGTGTCTCGGCTCTTGCAATACGAAATCTTATCTTTTTCGCTGAAAAACGTCGGGGCAACACTCGTGCAACTCACCACTTCATTGACCCGCTGCAGGTTCGAGGCCCTGGACCAGAATCTGGATGACGCCGTGCTCATGAAAGTGTTGCGTCTTTTGGAAACGATTTTCGTGGGCCCGCTCCTGGTGCTTTTGCCCAACGCTGTTGTTTCTGAGGTGATTCATACCTGTGTTTCGTTAGCATGCAATAAACGGCGCAGTGAGGTGCTTAGAAGAGCCGCTGAAATGGCCATGGTGGCCATGACCGTGCGTATTTTCCTGCGCGTGCATGAGCTCGAGCCTGAACCGTCAAACGGCGAAGAACTTGCGCCAAATTACGCCGAAATCTCGCTGCCTGGAATCGCCAAACGTGATTCGGACGATTCGATTGAAGAGTCAGTAAATTTTGGTGCTCGCGCCAATGCTGCAATTCCCACAAATGACAAGACAATAGATTTGACGCCTCTTTCACCCCGCAAACTTCTGGAAGCCGAGACTGGTGTTTTAGACGAGTACCAACAATTCGATATCCAGTGTATTAAGGAATTTTTGGGCCTTCTTATCTCGATGAGCTCGCCTTCCAACCAGTACCAGCACATGGAATCGTCGCGTGTTTTCGCGTTATCACTTATCAATACTGCTGTTGAGGTGGCCGGTGATCAAATCCCTCGTCATCCTTCATTAATGGCTCTTTTGGCCGATCCGGTACTGAAAGACGTGCTGCAAATTATTCTGACAACTGATTCATTTGCCCTTTTGCTGGAGCTGCTTCGATTATTCTGTTCGATGGCCGTTGTGCTTAATAATCACCTCAAGGCGCAAATGGAATTGACCTTCAACTTAATCTTCAGGTCGCTTTTGCCCAATAAAGCAGCTCTTGAAAAAAATATCAAGGAAAGTAATGCGGCGATATCTTCTCGCAGCGCTGCATCAAAAGAACTTATTGTGGAGTCTTTATCATTTCTTTGGACAAGGTCTCCACAATTTTTTGCCCAATTATTTGTGGAATATGATTGTGACTTTGAAAAATCCGACTTGGCCAACACTTTTGTCGACTTTTTGTGTGAACTTGCGCTCCCCGAGAGTGCTATTACTACTACGGACAACGTGCCTCCAATTTGTTTGGAAGGAATTCTCACGTTTGTGTCGGGTCTCAATGCAAGAGCAAACACTTCCTTCACAGATAAACCTTCGGCAAAACACCCTTTGATCGAAAATAAATTGCAGAAGAAATCTTTCATTAAATGTACAGAGATTTTCAATGACAATCCAAAGAAGGGAATTGTGGCGCTTTCAGAGCAAGGCTTCATTCAAGATGTTGCCGACGCTAAAGAATTGGCGAAGTTCTTTTTCCAGAAATCTACTCGCCTCAATAAGAAGGTCTTGGGTGAGTACTTGGCAAAACCAGCCAATTCCGAGATTCTCAAACAATTCATGCTTCTTTTCGACTTTGGTGGTTTGAGAGTTGATGAAGGTTTACGTATGATGCTCAAGTCTTTCAGACTCCCAGGTGAGTCTCAGCAAATTGAGCGGATCGTCGAACTCTTTGCTGAAGCGTTTGTGGCCTCACAAACTTCAGAGAATAATGTTGCCCCGGAAGATGATCCAGATAGAGAACCTGTTTTGCCTGACCGTGATGCAGTATTTATTTTATCATACTCGATCATCATGCTTAACACAGACTTGCATAACCCACAGGTGAAAAAGCTGATGGACCTTGAAGCGTACCGCCGCAACCTCAAAGGTGTTTATAACGGCAAAGACTTCCCCGAATGGTATATGGCTAGCATTTACAATTCTATCAGAGACCGCGAAATTATTATGCCCGAAGAGCATCACGGCACTGAAAAGTGGTTCGATGATGTGTGGCACAATCTTGTTTCATCACAATCCAACTGGGCCAGGGATCACTCCAACTCTGTGGATGACTTTGACAGCGCCACCCTTTGCGACTTTGATATGCTTCTTTTCGAAGCTGTTGTGGACAAGGTAGTGGAGACTTTAATTAAGGTGTTCAAGGAAGCTTCTGATGATAACATTATCACCAAATTAATGTCTTCACTTGACAAATGTGCAAACATATGTATAATGTACAATTTGGAGCCTGCAGTCAATAATTTGATCGAGCAATTAACTCAACTCACTACTATTTCCGAGAGACCAGCTCTCAAAGTCCCTGAGGATGAACAATTTAAGCTTGATATTCCTATTACGCAACTCTCGATCGAGAAGAAGGCCGATCCAATTACCGTCAGTGAGTTATCAGTTTACTTTGGTAAGGACTTCAAAGCTCAGCTTTCTACAGTGGTGCTTTTCAGGTTGATCAAAAAGCCAAGATGCAAAGTCACCGAATCGTGGAACAGCATTGTTAGGTTGATTTTGAATCTCTTTGAAAATTGTTTGGTTGAGCCAAACTTGTTTAGTGAATTCCAGAAAAAGCTCCAGCTCTCTCCATTAGCTAAAGTGAAGCCAAGCTTTGTCATTCAAAAAGTCAAACCACTAAAGGAAAGCGGATTGCTCTCTACGTTTTCTTCATTTTTGAAAGGGTATTCCGATGAGCCTCCAGAGCCATCGGACCAGGAAATTGAATCAACTCTTTCCACAATTGATTGCGTGCAATCACTCAATTTGCCGGTTATTTTTGATGTTGTTTCCAAGAGCGATAAAGACCAAATGAAAACATTTATTATACTTTTATCTCAGAATCTTCCTGAGTACTCTACTGAGATAAAACGATTCTTCGAATCTGAAGTGCTCTTTTTGTTCGAAACTATGGTTTGTTTCACCTTGCTCATCGAGGATGATGACACTACTGAGCTAATTCTCGGACGTCTTGTTGAGTTCCTCGAATCGAATCATTTGACGAAAAAGGGGTACCTTCGTCTCAGCACATACCTCTTCTTGCTTGCCAGAAATAGTTCGAAAGATCATCAAGATCAAGTCTCGAAGACTATCCAGCACATACTTGGCTTCGACAACGACACAATGTCTAAGCACGGAGCTTCTTTGGTTCATCCTCTATTCTCTTTGGCTGACAAGGATAGTCAGATCAGGGGGATCTTTTGGAATGAACCATTTTGGAACATTCTTAGAGCCTTGGGTTCTGTGAAGGCATTTGCTCAAGACATTTTAACGTACGCTGAAACGGTTGTTCATCAATCTCCTACGGACATCAATAACGAGAACTACTTGCCATTTTTAGGACTTTTGGATGAAATTTCATCCTTAGGGGCGGTTGGTGCACAATATGAACAAGTTCCTAGTGACAAGCAAAAGGAAGAAGAAACAGAATCGGCGAAACAACTTATTGTCATTTCCAAGCGCAGTATCAGTTTAACGGGTGAATTGAGTTCTGCGCAACACGAGTTGTCTTATCCATTGATCCAAGCATTAGCACATCAATGTTTCAATCCATGCCGTGAAGTAAGAACACATGCTGTACAAACACTTCAAACTACCATTTCATCAGGACAGCTGTCTGAGTCTTACACAGCCGAGGGCCTCTTCGAATATGGTCTTTTCCCATTGCTTGCTGAGCTTCAAAAGGAGGAGACCCTTGAGACAGATTCCAGTGGCTTCTGGGAAACGCACCAGCAAGTACTCAACTTGGTCAGCAAGACATTCCTTAGGGTATATTCAGAGGTCCCCGAAGAAGCCATTGAAAAAATGTGGTTGAAGTTGGTGGCTGATTTTGTCGCGATTAATCAGTTGGCGCCTCAGGTAAAGGAACCTAGTCTTGAGGTGATGAAGAATATGATTTTGGTATTACAGAACGACTTTTTGAAGTCGGAGAAGGAAACTTTGTGGCAACAGACATGGGCTCCTCTCGAGAAGGTGTTCCCAGGTCTTCAAGACGAAGTTACCAGTAAGTAGTGATTTTTGAAAACGTTTAATCGAATTGCAGGTCACGTGACGCATCTCAACCGCAGGGGAATCAACCAAAAGCGAGAGAAAAAAATAGAGGAGTCGTATCAGCATTCTAAAATTGGGATCGTTAATTACAAGAAAGAAAAAAAAAAAGAAATGCCTGAAACATACTCAGAAAGAGCTGAGAAGCATGCCTCGCCTGTAGCAGCAAGACTTTTGCGTCTTATGGAGGAAAAAAAATCCAACTTATGTGCTTCCGTTGATGTGAGCACCACGAAGGAATTTTTGGATCTCATTGAAAAACTAGCCCCATTCATTTGCCTTGTCAAAACACACATTGATATCATTGACGATTTTTCTTATGAAGGCACGATTGTTCCCTTGTTGGAGCTTTCGAAAAAACATAAGTTTATGATTTTCGAGGACCGCAAGTTTGCCGATATTGGAAATACCGTGAAAAAGCAGTACTCGGGAGGTGTTTATCAGATTGCCAAATGGGCCGATATTACCAATGCCCACGGAATTACCGGTGCAGGAATTGTCACTGGTTTGAAAGAAGCTGCTGCTGAATCCACCTCGGAACCTCGTGGTCTTTTGATGTTGGCTGAACTTTCTTCTAAAGGTTCGTTAGCATATGGTGAATACACAGAAAAAACCGTGGAGATTGCTAAAACCGATAAGGATTTTGTGATTGGGTTTATTGCTCAAAGAGACATGGGAGGTGCAGCCGAAGGTTTTGATTGGCTTACCATGACTCCCGGTGTAGGACTCGATGATAAGGGAGATGCTTTGGGTCAACAATATAGAACTGTAGATGAGGTGATTGCTACAGGTACTGACATTATCATTGTTGGAAGAGGATTATTTGGTAAAGGTAGAGACCCTCGTGTGGAAGGTGAGAGATATAGAAAGGCTGGCTGGGAAGCATATGAGAAGGCCCGCAAATGAAGTTTTAATAGATAGAAGACCCTTTTTTTTTTTTTTCTTTTTGATGTTCTTTCCATTTCTCATTTCTCGTTCTTTCATTCCTTTATCATATTTCCCTAAATTGTTGTCAATTGACGGACTTTTACTAAACACAAGTTCTATTCTAATGGGCCTGTCTCGTTGAAATCGTCCGCCAACCGTGTTCTCATGATTTCGAAAATCAAGAGCCCCACGGAAGTGGCGGGGATCGTGGTGAGGGCATTTCGTGCAAACCCTTTGTATGCTAGCTGAAACCAAGACATTTTGTACGTTTGCTTGTTTTTCTGCACTCTTTTTAGCGTGTCAAGGTATGAGTTCCAGTACACCTTAATGAACGGCCGTTTTTTCAGCGGGTGGACTGAGGAATTATATATATCGAGTGCCTCAAGACGATTATAATGAATGCGTTGAACTTTTGTGAGCGGATACTGGACAGCAAGTAGCGTGAATGCTGCAGATGCGCCTGCTAGCAAAACAAATGTCGATTTTAGAATCTTTGTCAGGCGCAAGCGTTCGTTTTTGATGACTTCGGAGTTGACTTTTGGTTCGCTTGATGTGAAATACGATAGCTTTTCTCGCACTGCCACTTTGAAGTTGCGGTACGCCGAGATCACCCTATATGTCATATTGTAACCACGTGTTTTAATGAGCTCGAAAGTCAGAAAGTAGAAGGCAAACCCAAAACTTTCCTTCACTAATGAAAATGCATAGCCGGCGAAAACACCAGCAACCCCTATTTCTTTTAGTTTATATGCACCGTATTTCCATAAATTCTCGTGTTTACCATTTATCATCTCTGCTGTAGTCAGCCGTGAATAGATGGCATCCAATGGCGCAGCAGCCAAAGATTGCATTGCGCCCGCTAAAAACCCTGCCCGCCATGTATCAATTGGAGAGTATTCAAAGTTGGCCTTTGGGCCTTTGTGGCTGCTAAAGGAATCAAGAGCACCAAGATATGTACCATACAAAATCACGCCGGTGGCCGAGTTGGCTATTAGAGGCGGGAGAATATTATCGGGAATGAAACGCCACCCTTCTCTTTTTAGCACACTTATGAGGATAGCCAAGCTGGAGTGAGTTCTGAATTTGTAGGGTTTTGATAGTATGTCCGTGTGCTTATTTGCTTGTTCTCGCACATACACCATATAATCGAATCGGGATGGCCGAAAAAGTTTGAGTGGAGTTCTGAGATAAATTGATTGTAGTTGGTATATGAGAGCTCTCATTCCAGCGGTTGAAAGAGAAACCGACTGATAGCTCGCCTTTGCCTCAGACTCATTTCGCAGAACAGCAGCCGACATTTAAGATATTTTCAAATCCAACTTGGAAATTGTAAAGTGGGAGGAATATATGACTTTTTTCTTCCTTTTCCTTTTCTGTTGTTTTGTTTTATTGTCGATTATTCTGGCGAAAGTAGTTGGGTTTCACTAGGTAACACAAGCTTTCGAGAGCACAGTTTGCAACGACACTTGAGAATAATCTAGACAAAAAAAAAGAGAAGAAAAAAAACTCCTAGCGAGATCAAAAAATGATGAAAAAATTCCCCCGCTGCTGATTCAATGGATATGCCTAGAAACAGGCTTCTATTAGATTTGCCGTTTCCAGTTGTAGAGATCCTCTCATCTAGACAAGGCTGGCGATCTCCGCAGCGAGAGCGTGCGCGCCTCAATTTAGGTTTGGCCGCCAAAACAATATAATGAAAAAGAACTGGGCACCCCATGAATAATCAGATCTGGTCGTTTAACTTCCAGGCAAATTTTC
This sequence comes from Metschnikowia peoriensis, assembly GCA_030573015.1. Taxonomy (NCBI): domain Eukaryota; kingdom Fungi; phylum Ascomycota; class Pichiomycetes; order Serinales; family Metschnikowiaceae; genus Metschnikowia; species Metschnikowia peoriensis. The sequence goes on along the minus strand of JAJMCO010000177.1, from coordinate 18,304 downwards.
TTGTGGTTTGATTTTGCTGCTCAGATCAACAAAGCCGTAGGTTTTTTTTCTTTTTTTTGACTTGTGTTCCAACTGAATTTACACGTCTGTAACAAAACACGTAAACCACGTCAAGGCGATTCAAATAGAGCCACATCAAATGTCCCAGAATACACCACAAAGACTAGACCGACTAGACCGACCATCACTTTTCGACTCTGACAGATGATGAAAAGTGCTTTATCCGAAAACTCATTCTTCTCTAAACAAAATGATCTCGCTCTGCTTAAAGTATCGACGCGCATCCTCATCAATCAACACCAAAGATAAGAATGTCCGTGTAGAAAACTTCTTATTGACGTCTTTGTAAGTAGGAGTCAAATTATAACCACCTAAAAATAAGCGGATCGGGATACTTTCGCCTTTGACGGGAGCACCGTCCATAATCTCAAATTTGACCAAAGTCTCGCTGTCAACTACCTGATTTGGCGGAGAACCCACCAGCTCACGCCGAATAAGCGAGATCTCCATATGCTTGATCTTGAGCCGCACAAGAAGAAAGTAGATGCGGCCCACAATCACCTCCTTCAACAGGAAACGCGATTTCAGGTACTCGAACTCGATGTGGAGACAATGTTCAATGCCGACGTCCATTTTCACGGTCTGGCCCTTGTTGCCCTTCATCTGTGCATGACTCAGGGTTTCGGTGACCGCGTTTGAATTAGCCGCCGAGTCCTGTTGGTTTTCTTGAGGTGTTGAGTACTGATACACCCACAATTCCTTTTCACGGTGTACATCGGCCTTATTTTTACGGGAGATTACGACACGCACATAGTAGCGCAACAGGACGTTTTTCCCGCGGTAACTTTCGTGCTGTTTTTCGACATTTTTGAACTCAAAGGGGTAAGTTTGAGGCTGCATGATTGTTTCTGGTGCAGCCAATTCTGTAGCAAGAGAAAGAAAATCCGAGTTGGTCACCACATCCAGAGGCAGCAGAATTGTGCCCAAAAGCTGTACTTTGATCCCCACGTGCTCCAACTTTTTGCCGTCTCGTGGACGGACCGTAACTTCGCCTTTCACCGACTCGCCGTCCGCGTATATTGGGACAGAATCCGTTCTTCCCTGCGCCGATTTTACATCCACGTGTTTGCGGGTGTTTTCGTTATCAAGGCGGATCTCAATGTCCACTGGAGTTTTGAAGAAAAGCGACATTATTTTTATCTTTTTATCTTTGTTTTTCTATTTTTTTTTTCTTCACTTTTATCAATTGATTGTGCTAGTTTGTAAACTTTCTTGTGATCGTATGATCGGCTTAAGTGAGTAGTTTGTAGTGAGCAGTGAGCAGTGAGCACTGTGGTTTGGATTTGAAGATAAAGAAAGAGATTCTTCTAATTCTTCTTTGCTTGAGTTTTTTTTTTTTTCTTTTCGAAATTGAAGATTAAGAGTCTTCGAATATTATTTTCCTAGCTGTATTCTCAAACCTGGTCGGTCTTTTTGCTTTACCAATGGTTGTGATTTATTTCCTCCACTGCTTTCCGGTTGCTGTAGTCAGTCAGTGAATGTGCCAGTAGGATTTTCGTGGGGCCATGGAATTTCCGCGACACCACGATAAAGGTTAAAGCGTCCGCACGCCAAGTTTGTATGGGGCCAGCCACTGGGGAAATGTGCGATCTAAGTTATAAGGAATAATACAACGGGGAAAGTGGGATGTTTAATTCAGAGGAGATGCAGTAATTTAAACGAGTGATTTTTGAAAAGAATAAAAAAACAGAGAGAAAAATGACAGAAGAGATTTAAGAGAAAAAAAGAAGAAAGAAAATATGGTCCTGCGATATAACTTTTTACTCTTAGTCCGGTGTCTCAAACTGTCCACCCAGATTCCAAGGTTAGACCAAAAAGTCACGAGAGAGAATTGAAACATTCTTATAACAAATACATTAAAGCTCCTAGTTTCACCAAATTTTCTTTTTATTTTTAGGCATTCATGCAAGAAATGCGTTTTTTTCTTCTTTTTCAATCTTTATTGGTAACATTTGCGAAATTTAGTCGAATTGGCATCAACTTTCATTCTGATTTTCTCCCAACTTTTATCACCTGATTTTTAATTGAGGCCCGCAACTGCAAATAAAGAATCGAAATAAATTTGGACTTTGTTGAAGTCTGTCCATAATATTTTTCAGTTTTTTTTTTTTCTCAAAGAGAAATTTTGATAATTCAGCTATTTCACTCTTAGCCTATTCCTACCGTGTTTCTGCGGTATTCCTTTGTTGTTACTTATTCTCATTTCTTGCAATTGCCCAATTTCCCTTGCACCCGCGAGAAACCACTATTTGACAAACTACCATTGCTACACAGTAAAATCACAATCTCTTTTATGGAATACATTATGACAGTAATTCTTCTTGTTTTTCTTCTTTTTTCTTTTGACTAAATAATTCACTTTTCAATTTTCGAACGGATGTTTACGACTTCAAGAGTGGGTCGATTAGTTAACTTTCGCATGAGACGCGGCCGAGTCTTTTTTTTTTTTTATTTATTACCTAGCTAATCGTGATTTTCCGTCAGAGGAAACCAAGACATACGACGGAATTGCAAATTGGGCACCCACAAGAATTACCCAAGAAACAACGATATCGGTTGGTAGAACGTTTTTTTTCCCCCTCAAAAATTATATAACTGCAACATCCAGTGACTATTCTACAACAAGGTAGACAAAAACGAACACCTCCCCGTGCACGTGACCACCATCTTTTCCGAACTTCAGACCGTGCCGGAAATTACAGACTCAACGCTAGCTGTGAAAAATTAAAACACACCAACGTCTTTGACGGAAACAGCTTTAAAACTCGGGAAAACAGTTTGTGCTTTTTCTATATACACTCTTGCTATAAAACCTCCGTTATCGGTAACATACTTCATTTATCGTTCGCAAGACCTGATAGATAACACTGATAATCATACATTACAGTAACATACATCTATCTAAGCTTATTAAGCTAATGAAAATCAAAAAGCCAGAAAGTTTGATTATAAACTTTTGAGAAAAGAAGGAAAGGAAAAAAACGATAATCACACGGTGTTCTTTATAACAATTCACGTATTCACCAACGACTTTTCAGCAGACTCCCTGGAAAATACAGGCTAGAACAAAGAACAACCACACAATTCTATAAACTTTCCCCAGAACAACAACAAAAACAAAACAATAACAAAAAATGTCTACCGAAGATTTGGCCCCTGAAGCAGAGTCGCCACATCATATCCCCGCCGACTCGTTTGGCCTGAGACTTGCATGTCTAGATACGGTGATTGCACTTTACGATTTCCCCGGCACTCAGCATTCTCATTTGCCCTTAGAATTGGGCGACACGGTATACGTGCTTTCGAAAAACGAATCCGGGTGGTGGGACGGTGTTATGTTGAAGGCAAACGGCGTCGTATGTAGGGGCTGGTTCCCATCGAACTACGTGCGGTCAGTCAACTATGTACAACCTGTGCTCAACAAGTTACAATCAAATAAGGAGTTGGAGTCGATTACAGCGGCTAATACTGCAGCCAACGTGCTTATCCCGCTGTTTACTAGTTTGCTTCAGAAAAACTTGGGCGATTCCGCCCGTGAACTGGCGTCCAACACGCGGAAAAACTCCGTGGTCTCGTTTGCCCTGTCGGAAACAAGTATTGACGATAAATTACACCGCCAAGACCCCGAAAAGATACTGGAAATAGACCCAACAGCAGAGAGCTTGCCTATTGTGCACCCGCATCACCAGATGTCGTTTGCATCGACACTTTCATATAGTGGAGGATCCGTGGCGCATTCTTCGCTTGGTCTGGGCCTGTTTTCACAAGTGGCATCGCCTGAACAGGTGGAAGACATCGAGTTTACGCCCGTGGAAGAGGCGGAAAAGATGGTGGCGGAACTCAAAAATTCCACCCATGAAAACGTGATTTGGATTCCGCGGATGGCCGATACAGGGGAGATATTCTACTACTGTGAAACGCTTGACATCTACTGCCGCTCGCTCCCGCTTGCCCCGTTGGTTCCTGAAATCGACTATGAGGCTGTCGGGGTGCAGATCCCGCTGCAGGAAGCAGCAGAGAAAGTGGAAGTTCTGCTCAAACAGTATCCCACAGATTTTTGCGGTGCGTTACGGGATCTTGATTTGGGTACTAGCACACGGTCCTCGTCATTGGCAAAATCATTTGAAGGATCGGCCAAACGTGATTCCAGCGCCTCAACCATGTCGCAGACCAGTGCTTCGCTGTATCATAACTTCACCCAGCCGTTTTTCGCCACGCCCGGTCTTTTTTACCAACAGTTTTCTGATATGAATACTTGGACTGAGTTAAGAGACCTGCTGAACTATCTCCTTGACCTCACGTGGAAGGCCCTCGAGACTCTGAACAAACAACTTTTCACTATGCACTTATCTGAATTGACCAAAGTTGTATCGACAATGATGAGCGCCGCTCGTTTGACACAGGCGGACTTTGCCGAGACAAAACTTGAAAAATCAATCAGACACCGACTTCGGCGCGTGTCGGAGGCATTTGCTCAGATGTACATCAATAGTTTGCTTCATTTGAGCATTATGCATTATACCGATGGGCTGGTGGGTGACGAGTACCTTAATTTGGGGATTCATAACCTCAACAAATCCACCAGTAGTGCTCCACATGAACGCATCAGTGCATCTTCACGAGGCTCTGATTCTACGTTTATCCAGCCCAGAGCCCCTTCTTCTAGAGATAGTGGCGAAACAACACCCCTGCTTTCCGGAGATGAATCAATAGCACTGTATTTGCACCAGATTGAGAACGATATCGCGGTAGTACGTTCGAAAATGAACGGCTTGATTGACATATTTCTCAAGTTGTCAAAGGACAAAAAAGTGCATGCACGTGACTACGATAGTTCAGATGTTTCAGAAGATGAAGGTGAAGACCGCTATAATGTATTGCCTCAGACGTACCCAAGGTTTATTGCCAATGAGTTTAATGGTGGTAATTGGTGCAATCCTTTCTTCACCGGTACACACACGTTCCTTAATTTGAGCGGTGACCACTTGAAAAATAAGTACCACCTGAAAACAATCATTGATAATAATGCTTTCGAGCGTGCCAAGGCGTTTAGTGAAGAAATCTCCAAATTTACCGCAGAGGCGTTGGAGTTTCTTGACCCGGCAAAACAGGACCGGTACTATAATGAAGCATTGATCAATGAAAGAAATGAACAGGCACTCAGGGTCATGTACAAATATCTCCATCATGCCAGTCATTTGGTGGATCTTCTTGAATCGTTCGACTTCACTGTTTTTTCGCTTGTGAAAAAGCTGTCTTCATCTGAAAATCTGGGTGATGGCGGACAAGACCAAACCAGGATGCGGTCTGTTGAAAGCAGTCTTACATTTGAATATCCGGTTGTGCTTGATTTTTTCCAGGGCAAGCAGAAATTCCATGACTCGCTAGCGAAAATCATTATCAATATGCAAGCCCTTACGTTAGAGGATCCTGATGCATTTGCTGCAATGAAGGAGGAGGATTTCAGTTATAACAGAGACGCCATGAAAGATCCGCTCGAGAAATCGGCAATGCTTTTGAGTCAAATCTTGCTGAATCAGCTCAAATATAAGCAAGACGAACGTATTACTTTTGACCAAGACCTTGTTCTTTACGGAATGTTGAACGAAGGCATGGCTCTATGCGATCATCTTTTGGACACAATCAAGGTTTTAGTGGAGGAAAGAGAAACGATTCTCAACTATGCTACTCGTGTAATGCACGATAACTTCAATGTTGATCTTCTTCTTGCTGAACGTGACAACACCTCAGCTGGTCTCAAAGTTGAAGACTCCAGTGGACAGTACTTCGGGGGTAATAAGAAAACCGATGGTACCCCATGGTTTTTGGAAGGTGATGAAGAGTATGATTTGCTTCTAGACATGAGTGGCAATATCAAGGGTGGTACGCGAGAGGCATTGGTGGCTCATTTGACCCACCACAACACTCTCGATAATGCATTCAACACGGTTTTCATGGTTTCATTTGCCACCATCATGCCCATCTTTGAGCTTCTTGACTTGTTGATCAACAGATTCCAAATCGAGGCTCCTGAAGGATTGAGTTATGAAGAGTATCTCCAATGGTCCCAGCAAAAACAAAGCAAAATCAGACTTAAAGTGTTGAATGTCATGAAGCTTATTGTGGAGAATCATTGGTGCGCTTCTTTCAATCTGAAAAGTCTTTTTCTGAGATGGCTTCATTTCTTAAATCGATCAGAAGTGCAGGCTTTCCCCATCACCAAAAAACTTGTTGAGGATCTTAATAGAGTGAAGAATGGTGAAGATATTACTCCTGTTACAGAACCATTGCAGATCACAGAAAAGGCACCAGCCGCACTTACCAAGGGCTTTTCCTTGCGGAAGACACGTTTATTGGATATTGAGTATGTGGAGTTAGCACGGCAGTTGACATTGAGGGAATTTAAGCTTTACTGCAAAATCAGCAAACTTGCATGTATTAATAAAGTTTGGGGTAAGCGGTCAGGAGTGAATGAGTCAGTGGTGGATATTCAGAATTTCATCAAATCGTCGAATCAATTGACCAACTTTGTTGCCTATCTGATTTTACGGAAAGACGACCCACGTAAGCGTGTCAAAGTGATTCGTTACTTTGTACAAGTCGCTGAGTGGTGTCGGCAATATAACAATTTTTCGTCAATGACTGCAATTATTTCGGCACTCTACTCGTCACCCATTCACCGATTGAAAAAGACATGGGCCTATGTTACAAACGATACTTTGAACCGGTTGCAGAATATGAACAAGCTCATGAACTCGAGCCGTAACTTTAATGAGTATCGTGACATGTTGAAGTTCATTGGCTCGGAGCCCTGTGTGCCCTTTTTCGGTGTTTACCTAAGTGATCTTACGTTTGTTTACCATGGAAACCCGGACCATCTTTTGAATCGTACTCGCATGGTCAATTTCGCTAAACGGGCAAAAACCGTGGAAATTGTCACGGGAATTGACCGTTTCAAGCAGGTGCACTACAATTTCCATCTTGTGCCTGATATCCAAACTTTCATTGATTTATGGTTCGATAAGTGTCCGCCAATCAACGAGCAGTACCAGCTTTCGCTCAATATTGAGCCTCGGGAAGGAGCTCCTCGAAGATCGTCAGCAACACAGACTACAAAGCAACCATTGAGTATACCAGGCCGGTAAACCAACCGGGTGAGTTTTGTTTTTTATTTTTTGGATTCTCTACTCTTTATCTCTCCGATTGTTTTTTCTAATCTTTTTTTTTTTTTTTTTTGAATGTTTTTTGCAACTGTCAGTCCAGATTGGAATTGCCGTGTTGTGTGCAGGCACGTGCCTCCAAAGAACGCGCCCCCACCGACTAAACGAGGCCAACACGATCCAACCTTCAAGGTGTGGAATATATACATTGGTCAAGAAGAATACTGGCAATTATCGTTAACTAGGACAAGAAGAGGAAATTTTATTTTATCGTTCATTCGTTAAATTCTTTCCTTCTATCCTTTTTCTTTCCCTTTTCCTTTGATTCTTTTTTAGATTGACGTGCACGTTTTAACGATATATCTATATACATATCTTTATACATATTAACATACACACCTCGATACATTTCGCCTTCTTCTTATTGCAAGACTATATACTAGATGTTCAATAAACTCAAATCGTTTTCGGAGGACGTGGCGAAAACCTTCAACGAAATCCAGCAGCCGGATCCACTCAAGAAGAACGGCGATCAAATCGAACGGTTGAAAAACTCCCAGGGCTTACTTGCTAAAAAAACTCCAGAAATCAGTGAACTTACACAGCCGACAGATGAAGATCTGGGAGTTACAGAAAATCAGAGTTCACTTCCTTCAAAAAAACTGGGGGAAAATGAAGAAAATCCGACCACAAATGGTGCGGAGATCGGCAATCCGGGGTCTAACTTGGCTGAACTGAAGCTATCTGAATCTCCCGATAATGACAAGATTTCTTCCCCTGATCCGCTTAAAGATATCAATCTAGACGACTTGCCTGCAATTGTGCGGTCGAAATTGAAAAAATTTGTGAAATACGAGGAAAAATACCCTGTTCTTTTGGAAGCATACAAAACGGAAAAACGCAAGGGCGAACTCGTGCAGTCTTTTGAAAAAGTCATGAGCGAAATCACTCCTGTTCTGTCAATTTCAGATGTAGGGCTCTTGGCTGACTACCTCAAAGGTCTTACAGAAAAGGCCACTTTGCTGACGAACGAGTTGCGTAAATCTGCGTCTGAGGTTAGTAAACTTAATCGCGAGAAAGACGATATGTCTAAGAAGTTGGCAGATGCTCAAAAAGCCTTGAAATATGCCGAGGAAAGTGTTGGCCAGAAATCGAGGACCGAGGAGGAGAACAAGGCACAAATCAAGCTTTTGGAGGATAAAGTAAAGGCTCTTCAAATCGAGGTCAGCTCCTTGTCAACTGAGCCTGAATTGCCAGAATCAACAAAAGAGGGCGAAGGTAGTGAAGTCCAAGATTTGAAAGACAAACTTCTACTCAAAGAGCAAGCACTCACGGACTCTGAGAAAAAGTTTGAGGAGACCAGGAAGCTGCTTGAGCAAACGCTCGAAGAAACCAAAAAAAGCATGCAAAAGAAACTCGATTCTGTGAAATTAGAAGCTGATGCAAAGATCCAAGACTACGAGAAGAAATTGGCAAAATCGGAAACTGATCAAGTCGAGCTCAACAAGCTCAGAGAAGAGATAAAAACGGCTGAAGCCACCATCAAAAATTATGAATCTCGTCTTGCTGAAGTTGATGCATCTTCTCAAGAATCTGCAAATATCCAGAAACAGGTTGATTCTCTCACTATGGAATTGGAGTTTTCTAAAAAGTCGTTTGCAAAACTCAAGAAAGACTCTGAGAAATGGCATAAGGATTCTCAGAATTTGGACCAGCAGATTTCTTCGCTTACTGCAGAAAACCATGAATTGAAACAATCGGCCGAGAAATCTGCTTCTGAATCGAAGTCCATTTCTCTCAAGCTTGAGTCTGTTGAAAAGAGTCTCACGGAAAAGTCTGGAGAAATCGATTCCTTAACCTCTAAGCTTGAGGCCACAAAGAAAGATCTCGAGAAAACCCAGGAGTCTTTGAATGTTGCAAATGAGAATCAAAAGCAAACTCCACCTGTGCTGAATTCAGGCAAAAAGAAGAATAAGAAGAAAGGTAACAATAACAATAACAATACTTCTACTGGTGTTCCTGCTCTATCACCCGCTCAAAACGAATCCTCACAAGTTGAAGAGGAGCTTATGAAAGAAAAAGCCAATCTTCAGGCTGAGCTTGAACGCTCGGTAGAGGAGAAAAAAGCCCTTGTTCTAGAAATAGATCATTTGAAGCAAGAGGTAGAGGAAAAGAACAAACTTCACGCTTCTTCAGTTTCCGACCTCAAGGAAAAGGAAAATCTACTTGTGCAGTTAAAACAAGACTTGCAAAAGAAGGCGGAACTTGTGCAAGAATTGGAATCAGGACAAAAGAACACAGAGCTGTTGCAACAGGACCTCAGCAATGCCAAACGTGAACTTGAAGCAAAAACAGAAGACCTTGAGCAATTGCGTGATCTGCTCAAAGATGTCGGAAATGAACTTGTTAGTGCTAAGGAGAACTTGAAAGAGGCGAAGCAAAAGTGGGCTGCCGAACATGAATCCAAGGTTGCTGAATTGACTGCATCAGAAGCGTCACTTCGTGAACTAGTAAAGAGGAATGAAGATAGTCTTAAGAAAACCATTGAAGAGAAAGGAGCTGCCATCAAATCTTTGACTGAAGAAAAACAAAAATTAGTAAAAGCTAACGAGGCCGAAATCAGCCGTTTGAACAGTGAGTTGGAGAAAGTGAAGGCCTCTGCCTCAAGCACCAAGGCCAAGTTGGCTGAATTGCAAAAAAATGCCTCAAAACGGGATGCAGAACTTGTTTCCAATAAAAAGGAACTCCTGAACTTGGAGACTGAGAAGGAAAAACTTAATGAAAGAATTGCAGAGTTGAGCAAATTCAAGAGCGTAGACTCGTCTTTGAAGCTTGAAATTGCTTCGCTCCAGTCTTCCATATCGCATAAGGATGAGCAAATCAAAGATCTCAAGGAAACGCTCGAAAGAAAAAATAAGGAGAGGGATGAGTTGAAAAATAGCATTGCTACGTTGAAAACTACTAACAATGACCTCCACTCCACGAACCGAAGATTATCGGAGGAAAAAACCAAGTTGATGGAGAAGCAGGAATCAGTGATGGAACGGTCCAATGCACTTGCTTTGGAAGTGTCGAATCTTCAAGCAAGTCGCCAGAAAACGGTTACAGAACTCGATGCGTTGAAGCTCAAACATGAGGCATTGCAAAGAACAAGGGCTAGCGCATCTGACGAAATCCAGGAATATAAGCAACAGTACGAAGAATTGACGATGAAATCCAAGGAAGCACAGAGTCAGATCGAGGACCTTCAGGATGAGCTTTCCGAAGCAAGAAACTTGTTGCAGGAACGTACCCGGGAATCTTCCACCATGAGAAGAATGCTTTTGGAGGCTGAAGAGGAACATACTGTAAAGTGCAATGAATTCAAGAGTGAGATCAGAAATCTCACCGAGGAGCAAGTGGAAACAGAGGCCAATTTCCAGGCGCTGATGAAAAAGAGGCTGAGGGAAATCGAAGAACTCAAGGGCTTATGCGAACGTTATGTGAGCAAAATCGCCGAACTCGAGAAAACATGTGAGGAAGTTCGCCAACGATATGAGCCGCTCAAAAACTTGCGAAGCGTAGTTAGTTCTGAGGATCTCCAAAAACAGAAAGATTTGGAAAATACTGTGGACGAATTGCGGGCGTCTCTCCAGTCGTCAAGCAAAAAAGTCAAGGAGTACGAGAATATGAACAGCATTCTTAAAAAGTTGAATGAAGAGTCAAGCTTGAAATTTGAGCGGCTCTCGAAAAACTACAAACACATGACGAATCAGTACAGACACATGAAGGAGACGCAAGATCGCAATGCTGTCAATGCAAGCCAGGTCGAGGCCAAGCCTGAACCGACAAAAACGGCCGAAACTAATGTGGCGTACCTCAAAAATGTATTGGTTGGGTTCTTGGAGCATAAGGAACAACGAGAACAACTTTTGCCCGTGTTGAAGATGTTGTTCCAATTTACTTCCGACGACGAGAAAAAGTTGATGCTTGCATTGCGCTAAGTACACTTTGTCAGAGGAACTCAGCGAATACGAGATGTGAAAATTTTCTCAATTACTCTTTTTCTTTAATTTTAATGTTTTTCGCCTACATTACTGGTCCTAAAAATTTGGGGCACTTTCCGACAATCATTTCGGTGTGAAAATCATGAGAAAAAAAAAATGTCTCGTGATTAATGTTCGCGACCGCGATAAGACTGAAACATTCATGCTCATCGATCTTACTTAACTCGTGTTTATCCACGATTTGCACGCATATCATAAAGGAGATTTCCGGAAAAACAGGAATAATAAAATTAAAAAAATGAATCCGTTTGATCAAAAGAAAAAGCTGATATTGCTGGAAATCCTGGGAAATTCCGAAAACGCTCCGGACGCATCGCCAAAAGGCACGATTGATGTTCTTTGTCTTCCGCTAATCGAAACCATTAATGCACATCCAGACATGGTGACAACATCGCTGTGTTCTGGCCGGGTATCTGTTTTTCTAGAGGGAAATAAAACAAAAACACAACAAATTGGGGCTAAGGGCCATGAGGGCCGCTGGTTATTTGTGACCCATGAGCCAGAAAACTTGCTGAATTGGCATCGGTCAATAGACTTCAATTATAAGGCCAATGGCATTTCTGACGTGGAACAAGGAAACGAAGCCACGCGGTACATTCTTTACAAATTCGAGCCCTTGATCCTTCATGTCAAATGCCGTGATTCTGCCAGTGCAAATTTGCTTTACTCGACGGCAATGGCCTGCGGGTTCCGCGAATCTGGAATTGGAAGCAACCATATTGTAGGAATCCGGATTCTGATCAAATTGGATGTGCCGATTGGCTATCTTCATGGAGATGAGCTCATTCTGATTGTTAGCGAAGACTACTTGAAGGTAATCACGAAACTCTCATTGGACCGGTTTTCCGAGAATTTCCGTAAAATGGATCAGTTGGACAATGCAATCAAACAGATGAAGCCTGTCGAGGTCAAAGTCGAGGAAACAAAGGAGGAAAGGCGCCTACGCAAAATCAAGGAGGGTATGGACCGCCGTGAGGCCGTCAAAGCAGAGAAGGAAAAGAAAAAACTTGAGAAACTTTTGGCAGAGTCCAGTACGCCTGTTCAGTCATAGATTATCATTCAAATTAAATAATGTTTCATACATAACCCATAACCTAACGACACGTGTGTATATATAAAAAATCCCCCATTGTATGTGTCGAAAGATTCTAGTGGCTCTCGCTCATGCATTCCCATCGTTCTCACTCGGACCAGATGGGCCATCTTGATGATGGTGATCGTCGCTATCATCAGGTTCATTATCTGAATTCAATGAGCGCTCATTGACCAGACCTTCAGCGTTTCTTGATCCTCTATTTGCTCCAAAGTGGTTCATAAATGACCTAGAGCGGTGGAATAATTCTCGCAAAGGATCTGCATCGGACGACACCGTTTCAACGCCATTTGGCGTGCGACGGCTTGACACCCCCGAGCTGAAAAGGGAGTCTGATCCTGGTACAGCGTCCGCTCTTGGTCGCATTGGCATTCTTAAAAAGTTCTGGAGATTGTTGATCATGGGAGAAGCCTGTGGATTTCTTTCACGATTAGCTCTCCTTGAATCACCAGATGCCATATCTAGGGGCGATGGTGGAACTTCTCTATTTCTTCTGGCAGATTGGTTGAAAATTACCAGGGTGGCTCTGCGCAAGAAGTTGGGTAAGGTTCTTGCGTCAGCCAGTGGCGCTTGAGCCGGGCTTGTTTGATTTCCATCCTGACTTGGAGTCTGGTCGCGCGTACTTGGTTCCGTTGAAGTACTCGGTTCTGTATGATGGGATCCTTCCGAAGGAGGGTTAAGTTGGATCGACGAAAGATCGCCCACTCCTCCAAATCTAATATAACTTATAGCAGGGGTACCACTATTCCTAGCAGGTGCCTGACCAGGCTCTGCTACAGAGAGACGACAAAGCGGGCAGTTCGTGTGCTCCTTAAGCCAGTGAGCTAAGCACGAACGACCGAAGACATGATTACATGGCATTTGGAGAGGCGTGTGGTCAAACTCCTCGTCATGGTCACACAAGTAAACCTTCTGCTCGGGCTCATCACCTGTGGTATCAGCCGAAGTGTTTTCTTGAGGCGTATTGGCTGAATCAGTATCCACTGCGGGTGGATTTTCACGTTCGATTTGAGCCGATTCTGCAAAAGATGGCTCGGGTGTTGCAGATGCGGAAGCGACGTGGCGGTTCGGGCTCAATTTACGACGTTTAGTAGTAATGAGGTCCTCCACATTGACTGTTGGCGAACACCGGTCGTACTGCTCGAAACACACGGAGCACGTTTTATCTGCGAGCTCGTCGACATCCAAGGACTTGAAAGACCGGAACTTTTCGAGTGTGATACCTGGTTTGGGCTTGGGCCCGTTGTGAATCAAAGCCGAGTAAGCCATACGTGTAGCCAAAGAAATGAACAGCGAGATGATGTGCGGCTCTCTATTTGTAGCATTGTTGGGAATTGTGACTACTAATGATCCAGTACGACCGGGCGCAGGCTCATTGCCACCACCAACACCACCCCCAACACCGCCACCATCCATAAACATGTAGTTCACAGTAATGACAATCGCACCCGGCAGGTCGTCTGTAGAACCCGAATCACCCGAGCTTGGCGTAGTGAATATTGTGGCGTTATCTAGATTACCAACACCTCCAGTGGCAGGTGAATCTGATGTGCTTGGATCACGGGCGTTTCCGGAACCAGATACTGCTGGGTTACCTCTATTTTCCGCAGTTTCCAGAGTTCGGTTGGCTCCTTCTGTGTCATTGTGTCGGTGGCCCAACATGGTGTCTAGAAGCTCGTCAAAGAAATTCATGCTGTTAGGAGATGCCGGCAGTGAGTTCTGCCCAGTGGCCTCGGGCGTCTGTTCACGGATTGTATTCAGATCGGATTCTTGGCTTTCGCGCTGCTCTTGTTCAGCTACCTGGAGATAGTGGCGGACCCGTTCGGCAAACGCCTCTGGATCGGTGACAGTCGACTCTTCACCTGGCCTATTGGAAAACATGAACGTGCGAGCAAAGCCATCACCTGAGGGCCTAGTGTTATCTCTTCTAGAGTTGGTATTATTGTTTGCAGAAGCGGGGGCAGCGGGGGCAGCTGAGTCAGTTTCAACAGTGTTTCCAGCAGACTCCGGCACGTCATTAGTCACGCTTTGCGATTGTGCACGTTCAGGGGCTAGGTTATCGTTATTTGCGGGAGCTTCATTTGTGGTCAGAGATTCTGCATTTTCGGCTTGATTTGTTGGATGAAGATGTTCATTGGAATTCAGCCGTGGCGGCAGCATGATAGTGGTGACTTCTTAATTAAAATCTAAAACGGTTTTCTTTATTTGTGAAAATTATTCGCGGAAGGGTTCTTTGACACTGAGGGTCCTTTCAATGTAGAAAGAATAGGGATTTTCTGGGGTTTGAAATTGAGTAGCCACAGAAATCGCTGGCGGGTATTGAAAAGGTAAAAAAAAAGAAAACAAAAATAGAATATTGGCAAGAACCCGGAACGGATACAAAAGTTATAAAAAAAAAAGACAGGGGCGGTGTCTAACGTGATTTTCTGAACTGTAGCCGCCGAGCGTGTGTTAAAAAGAACAGAAAAAAAAATTGTTAAATAGATAGATTTATGATAGTGAGCACAGAATGCCAAATGATTCAATCCAGAAAAGAAAAAAGATCAAGAATTATTCTTAATGGAAGATTTGGGAATATTATTAGGAATAAAAAAGAAAGAAAGAAGCAAAGGGAGAAAGAAAGAAGGAAAGGAGGTTAGAGGTTACAGTACATTCGCTCGTGTGGATCCAAAAGCGCGGGTGCCGATTTTCCAGATTGCGGGCTCAGGTTGACGGTTATCACCGGAAACTCGAGTCTTTGGAAAAGTTACAGGGCATGCAACAAAAGAAGAAGTCACTGTATTTTATGTAATTTTCTTACTGCTTTGGGGCCAAAAGGCCTTTCCTATGAGAGAAACCAAAAGTGCGGCGCGGAGCAACAAGCAACCGTCGCTTCCGGCTTAGTAATACTGACAGGAGCTGAGAAAAACGAAGTCGGTATTCCTACGAGTGAAAGTCACGTGTTCTTGTTCTTCGGTCCTGTGTGGTCTCTCTTTTATTCTCTTATAATTTTGTTATCATTGTTAAAGAATATGACAATGATATTCCGTGAAATTGTTCGGTAATCTTCTACATTTTCTCTTTGTATGGGAAAGAAATGCCTGGTCCGAGGTGAGGATTCTTAAAACAGCAATGACGTCAGAGTGAGATATCGAGCGGATCACGCGAGCGCTACATAGTAAATTTTAAGACATGTTGCAAGAGAAAAATAGCGCTACTTTTAGCTGATTTTATTCATCTCTTTTTTTTTTTTTTTTATAAACTTTCTTTTTTGTTGTTCTTTACAGCGTACGTGACTGTTCCAATTTCTGTGACATGTTGTGTATTTTGTTAGTCACAGTAGGCATTGCCTAATATACGTAAACGACGAAAATGCGTCATTTTCAATCAAGTAGATTCCCGAAATTACTGTTCAAAAGAAAGCAAAAATAGAAAATAGAAGGTGAGTGATAACAACTAGACTCGGCTTTTTCAAAGAGTTGTTAGAGGGTGTTTTTTCTCGCAAGCAAACCCGAATTTGAAGGAGTATATATACGTATGTGCAACTCTCCTTATATCTTCGTTACTGATAATTGGCGATTAATTGTGAACTTGACTCAATGCAATCACATAATCACCTTACCAATACAAGAAAAGACAATAATTCAATCTGTGTTTTTCTTGCTTCTTTCATGAGAAATTAGGAACAGAATTGCAAATTAGATTTTTGTATCGGCGGTTGAAAAAATAAAGATTGTGCTACAATATACATTCACGGAAAGCTTCTCAACACTTCAGAAAGCCTTCGGCTTAATGCATTAATAAAACAACTCCAAACCCAAACTAAGGATGGAGGAAGAGACCGAGGGAAAAAAGTTTTGAGCCATTGGATTTTGTACAAACTGCAGAATCTCTCTAAAACTTTCGCTTAAGACTGACTTATTACGAACAATGGCTAAAATCATACTCAATTTGTCACAATAATAGCCCTGTGTACGTTCTCAGCTTATGACAACCGATGACGATGTTCATAAACTCTTGAATAAATTGTGACATACTTTTACTTTCTACGTATATTCAATGTGCTGATTTTATTCGCCAAAAAAGATGTTTCCCTTTATAACGATATCGTTCATTCATTACACTAATTCTATTCATAAGAGGTGTTGCTCTCGCTAGCATCCGCCTCCTGCTGTAGAGCCATTGCCGGGTCCACAACATCATGAAGGTATTGTTCAGCAAACTCACGAGTAAACCGAAAGGGCTCAAAAGAAGTCTCGTAGTTGCGGAAAAATTCGGTATCGAGACGGATGTTTTTCGTGAGGTAGAGCTCTGCAGTTCCATTGCTTTGCACTTCCAGAGCTAAAAGCCAGAGCTGCTCGATATACGAAATACATAAGTACAGCGATCCAAACAGCATAAGCGTCATGTCTTCCCAAATCAGCGGCTCAACATAAGTCTGGAGCGATTCGATAAGTTCCTCAGGATCATCGGCCAAAATGGGCGTGCTAAGTGCAAATTCTTCAAGTGCCTCGACCACAGCAAGAATGTTGGCCACGGCTGGAATCAAGCAAAATGGTTCCAAGCGCCGGATTTTGTGAAGAACTGTGCTCATGGATGCATACACGCATCGGAAAATGTAGTTGAGGTCAATAGTAAGAAGATGGGACAGCGGCGACCGGAACTGGGCAAACACCACAAGAAAGATTGCTTGGTGTGTGAGTTGGAGATAAACTTGAAGAAACAGGAAGTTCTTGCTGTTACCCATGACAATCGGGTAGATGGACCCGTTTCCTTCAAAAAGCCGGAAGTCCAACTCCTCGATCCAATTGAATGTGGACATCAAAGTCAGTACAAAATGAGCAAAACGGAGCGAGGGGAAATGCGGTTTCTCGACTTTTGTGAGACGGAGCCAGCGTGTGGCAAAGAAATTTCCCAAAATCAGCACTAAGATTGCATCGTTGTATTTGCGCACACCGGCCAAAGTTGTGGTACCTTCTTGAAGCTCAATGTACATTTTCTGTGCGAGCGGTGCAATCACTACGCCGATCTCCAGGTACAGAATAAGATATGAATGTATAAGCTGGCGCACATCGGAAACAACCTCGAACCTTGGGAAATGATGGGACGAGAGCAATGTTACCACATCAAAAAGGTACCATTCAGGGCCCATAATGTCTAGTTTTGCATCGAACAACTGTTGGCAAAGCTCGGGATCGGGCAGAATACTGTTTTCCGCTTCAAGCATGCTTACTTGTAAACTTCCCTGTGCCCCTAGTGCACTTAACTCCAATTCGGCAAATCTTGCGAGCACCCAAACTCGAGCAAACGCAATGAACTCCTCGTTATTCTGACGTTCAAGTGCATTGGTCATAGTGAGATAATCCACGACTTCTTTTGATGCGCTCATCTTTTTGGTAAAGTCCTCGAACATGCGCACAATTCTTAGCGGGTCATTTAGAAGAATCGACGGGATTTTGTTGAGCAATACATATATGCCAAGATGAATAAAATCACCCAAACTTTCGGGTGGGCCTGTGAGTATCATTAGACTTTCTGCTAGCCCTAAACATGCTTGTGCAGATAGAACATCGCCCTCCAATACTTTGCCAATGGATATAATGATGAATGCCACAGTTAAGCCGCGGATCAGCAATGCATTGAAGGTTCTACTGTCCAAATCGTCTGCAGACAGCGGCACTTTGGCAAGAAAGTTTGTGGCAACATTGAAACAGCCTTGGGCATCCACGAGGTATTGGAATCCGTCGCTTTCCCAGTTTGAAAACCGCAAAAAGAACCGTAACAAATGGTCGTATGGGAGATACCGAGCCACCTCTTTAAACCGAAGGAAATCCGGGAGCGGTATCACCACCGATACTTTAGCCCAAGCCATATAGCTTTCTTTAATGAATGAGAAGGTTTTAAGATGAGGCACCCGAATCCGGGGTGTCGTCAATACATCTGGGGCAGCAGGCGTAAATAGATCA